>JAVSBS010025404.1:37277-58508 GCA_033124195.1 Coracias cyanogaster | reverse complement strand
AGGGTTTTGCCTTTCTAAAACACACCAAGATTTGCTACTGCCTATGTCCACTCCAAGGCAAAGCTGTTTACCCTGTTCCTCTTCACAGTGGCTCAAAACCATGTCCCAGGCATTATTGCTTCCCTGGTTTTCTGTTGTTAAACCAAAAGCAAACACACAAAGCACAGTGATAGTTTGTTTGTTGCTTATGAAATGTAGACAGGAAGATTATACAGCTACTGAAGCCTCCTGTTTCTTTTGGCTCGTTGGTTGATTTTTTTATTATTATTTTATTTTTTCCCCTTCCCTGATTTTTGTTCTGCAGCTGAGCACACGAATACCAAGCCATGGAGACATGCCATCAGTGTACAGTGAGGCAAAGCTGGTGGCTCAGACATACCAGTCTGTCAAGCAGCAGCTGTTTAAAGCATTTCAGAAAGCCGGTCTGGGCACCTGGGTGAAGAAACCCCCAGAGCAAGATCAGTTCCTACTAACTGTGTAAATCACTTGACACCTTTGCTACCTGACTGGTTCAAATCTGCTGGAGAGAAGGCTAGGCAGGACATGTGAGCCGAGAGAATTGAGGCAGTTTGAGATTAAATAGCAACCTCCATGGGAATATTTGCTTTTAATTCTGTACTGGGAATACATAAATAGAAATGTTCCTGATGCACTGAACTCGACTTTAGAAAACTGCTTTTTCATGATCCCTTCCCAAGAATGTACCTGCCCAAATTATAATGCCACCCCTACAAAGATTCTGCTTTTTGTTGTTTATTGCTGTTGGTTATTACTGGTTTGAGGCATTAGTGGGCCACCTGTCTGATCCAAAATAGAGTTTGTTTTCCCTCACACAATCAGTACAAGAGTCATCACTGAATAATGGAAAATAGTGAGCAAAATGGAAGTACCCCAGGCACACAGCATGACAGCAGGTCTCAGAGCATCTATAATTGTCCAACAAAAAGGTGTCTAATCTCTATGCAAAAATCATACTGTTAGCTGCCTAAAGCTGTGAGAAAGAATTTGGACCTCAAAGATATGCAGCATTTTTAAACTTCATTTTCCACTGCTGGCTCTGAGCATGGGCATCAGGATTCTCTTGGATTTTACACTTATTCCCTCTGACACCTTGGACAAACCACTTCCCACCAAACCTTCAAATCAGGCCACAAGTTTTGCACGCTGAAATTTCAGTTATCCAGGCCCATTTCATCACACATGCCCTTTAGACACCAGCTGGGACATAGATGCCCTCCAAGAGAGCAATTCAACCCTGCACTGCCTGTGGAGGTGCACAGCTCTGCAGGGGCTTCTGATGAAGATGGCATGATGATACTCCAAGCTTGGAAGCTTCAGGTAACTGCCTAAATCAGGCAGGCTAGATCCAGGACCCAGAGCCTCAGATTTCCAAGCTTCTGATGATCCCCAGCTCTAAATTAAGTGGGTGTGAGCTCAGGATGCTCCATACATATGAAAAATCACTGGGTTGGGTAGCCACAATTAAGACACCAAACGAGAGAGCACATTTGTTATTTGGCTCTTTCCTGCCTCAGTTTCTCCTTCTGTCAAGTGGAGATAATAATACTTGCCTGCTTCATGTCTAAGGAACTTGACAAGATCAAAATGGATCAAAATGCTCTGGTCATAGGCAATGGTGCAAACCAGATTCTGTCACTCTTGCAGTGAGTTTTACCTCCCCACATAGTCCAATTGACGTAAGTGCAGCAGGTGCAACTACAGGCTTGGGTAAGGTTTTACTCAATGTAAGAGCTTTCAGATTCCAGCTCTGTGTAAATGCCAAGTATTATTATTATTCATGTTCATCTGCAGCCTGAAAAGCAGGTGGGGATTTTCAGTTAGGAGATGAGTAGCACCCAACAGCTGAATTTTTTCTTCATAACTGTGGTTGGGTCTGATATAATCTCATCTTTGACTTCATCAGAATGCAGAAGATACAGTCATGGCAGAACTGAGCTTTGATAGTCCCACTACAGAACCAACCTTCAAATGTCCTGTACATTTCTTTCCATTTTTGCTTTTTTTAAATGACAGGATTTGCGGGTATATAACTACTGTTTTCTTTTTATTCCTGTGATTCTCTTTAAATCTGTATATAACATGCTGCTACTGATTTGTGATAATTGTCTTGGTACTTTCTCAGAACTGTCAAGCTGAGTTACTTTTCAAATAACACAAGGCTCATATTTTTCCATGTAATTTCCTTTACACGGGAAACTGTTCCTATCAATAAAGATAGATGCTCTTTGTATAGGGTTTATCATGTTTGGAGAGCCATATACAGTAAATACATTGTTTATTGATGCCCATGATAGAATAGCTACAGTATTTTGATGAGATTTTATTTTTAGATTATAAACTACAAGATGTATCTATAGTGTCTTGTATAAAAACAATTGTGATAAACTAGAATTTTTAAATTAGATAAAACAAAGCTCTCCCCTTCCAGAAACCTTTTCAGCAAAATAATACATTCCATATTATCTACCAAAAATATTTAAAAAACTATCCTTAGAGTAGAAATAGTTAAAAAAACAAAACAAAAAAAAAAACAACCAACACCTGAGGCGTCTCAATAATGGAAACATTTTGTGGTAACCACTTTGTCAATACTTTGACTACTTTGTCAGCTCTTATGATTAACACTCACAGAGTACTTTGGCACTTTCTGGAGCTTCCTGGTACCTCCACACTATCCTGTCCTCTAACACAGCCGTCACTGGTGCAGACCTCCAGTGTGATCTGGGCAGCAAAGGTGTCCAGAGGGGCAGTAGGTGGGCAGGGGGTCAGGCCTTTGACTGGAGATGCTGTGGATGACACTAGCAGTGGTAGTCCCAGGAGCTCTGGCTCCTCTCAGTGAGGGAGAGAAACAACAGGGCAACCAGAGAGGAGGACACTGGTTCTCATATGGAGATCCACAGGGAAGGTGGAAGCAATGTCTTCTACTTCTCCTCTCCAACTTAGTCTTTATCTAGCACATAAGAGACCTCAATGGCTCCTCCTTACATCTCCCTGCCCTCGTCCATCCTCTTCCAACCCTGGCATGACATCAGCTCGACTAAAGCATATAGATCCACAGGCCAGTGTTGCAGCTACTGTGACAAGAAAACACCATGCCTGGTTTTATTTAATGACAAAAAGAAAAGTGTGGTGGGATTGAATTATCCTTCATTGCAAGAAAGACATAAATGCAATCCTGGATTCAGCTGCCGGAATGAATTTAGTAGTGGGGACCAAACCAAGTCCTCGCAGCAAGTAGACATCAGCTGATCTCATTGAAGGCAATGGAGTTGCACCTGCTTGCACTAGGGTTGAATATGACCTTAAGTGTCTACTTCTTCTCATTATGTGCAGCGATAGAGTGTGATGGGACCACATCCCAGAAGCACACATGACCTACACGCAGCATTTTCTGAAGCAAAGGAAAAATTGCTCAGTAGTAATTCTTTAGTGAAGATTCTGTACATAACACGCATGAGTGAATGGCAATACTGTACTAATGGATGTACATTTGTAATATTTGTAAAAAAAAGAAGAAACGAAAAAGACAACAAAATAAAATAAATCTGAATTTACATATGTGAATTTGCTGCTAAGTTCTGTAAATTGCACTTCAGTGATACCTGATAAGTGAATGTTTCTGTTAAGTGAATAAAATGCCAAGTAAAATTGTTCTTTCACTGTTTGTTGACCATTATTCACTGTGGCTTTGCAATCAATTTGAATGTGCTCCAAAATGCTGGTATGTATTTTTATACACGCCTACTGTAGATACTACAGACTACATATTGTTATTCAGTTTGGATTTGATGCATCATAGGAATCACACAAAAGATGGATGTGTCTGCTCTGTAGAAGTAGCCATGCAAGGACACAGTCTTACCCTGGAAGAATAATGAACTTGGTCCATCTATAATTTGGTCTTTCTAGGTTATTCTCAAAGACCTTTCTTAATAAAAATTAAATACGTCTTTGCAAACTCCCATTGCATTATACTTGCTGTATAAAGCTACTTAAGAAAACTAAAGTGAGGAACAAAAGGTCAGTAAATCTCTGAAGATTTCTTCTTCATTGGTGGAGGGGCCTTGGTTTATTCTTGCTTTAAACTATCAGTATTCCTGTACAGCAGACTAAAGTCACACTAAGCCCAAATGCACCATCCACAAAAGTTTAACATGAATTATTGTATGAGCATCACCCACTGCCCTCAGATGATTTCCCTTGGCTGGTCCTTGCAGAGATCACTGGTGTTACCAAAGCCTTTCAGAACTGCCAACTGTCAACATATAAACACACTAACGCTGAAAATTGTCTAGAGAGACATTTCCATGTCCATCTCCTCGTGAAGATTTGGTTCTAAGATGAAATTGAGCCCAACATCTCACAGGGAGCCCTGCCAGCTCACGGCCCCTGCAGCTCTTTTCTTGCTCAGGGTGAAGAAGTCAGTGACAGACTCACACGGACCATCCCATGGGTTTCATTTTCCGGCATAGAAGGGCAGGGACTATGCATAGCTTTATTTTCAAGCTAAGGCTTTGCTGCAGTTGCATTTCCTTAGCTTGGGTCTATGTCATTAGGGTGGGATAAGGATGGATCTATGTATTTGGGTGGGATAAGGAGGTGGGGGGAGAAGAAAGCATTTGCAGAGTGAATTTGTCTGCATGGATAAAAAGTCACTGTGAGCTGACCTAATTCCACCACCCACAGGGAATTTTTACCTTGAGTAATAAAAGCAATAGATTCTCAACATTTGTAAATCTAAAGTGTACTTGCATACGTAAATTTCAGTGCTTTAACTGGATATAGGTAAAGCAAACCCTATAGTCTCACCCTCGCCACAGCCTCAGACACAGCAGTTACTTCTCTACCAGTAAAAAGGTCACAGCAGAGTAATACTGTCCTAGACAGAAAGGAGAGAAGTTACACCAGTAGAAAGGCAGTTTGTGCTGCTATCCACCCTCCTGATGATGAGCTTGTCATTATTTTTGTGTTAAAATATGTAAACACCCAAATCCTTAAGTTGGCAAAAGCCGTGCATAGCATTGGCTTTCCTCATAGAGGGGCTCTGGAGGGGACATGCTGAGATAAGCCCCAGTGCAGATGCAGGCAACAAGCACAGCTTTGGCCATGAAGGGCATGGGTGGAGGTGAGGAGGTCCCTACAGCGGCTTCCCCGCAGCCAGGCAGCCCCTCGGCCCACTGCTGGGCAGTTTGGCCACAGCTGAGTTCACAGCGGGAGGCTCTCAGCCTGTATCCTCCTCCAAGAGTATCTGCTACTGCCCAGCCATGGAAGACACCGTGACATAATTTGGCTGCTGAAAACAACTACAAAGCAGTCATTAGGGTGAATTGTATGGATGGATCTGTGTTTAATCTCATTAAGTTTAAAGGCTAAATACCAGAGCTGCATTTAAAACTTTACAGGCGTACACCCCAGCATCATCAGGCACAGTTATTTCTTTTCCAACTGTATATTGGAAAAACAACAACATAAAACATGAACAAGCTGATACATCAACTAATAGAGGGCTTCAGAGAAGTGCCTGCTTCTCAAATAAAATAAATAAGTCCTTCTGCTGCAGTTAAACCTTGATAGCCATGCTTGTGTGTTGCAGAATGAAATAGCAATTTAAGGGCTTTTTAAGCCTTTTGATTCATTATCATTGTGCCTACTTTCCAGCCCTGAGACCTGATTACTTTGGCTGGTTTCAGCTTGATCATGTGGATACACCACTTTAGCTGGAAATCGGGGTGAAGTCATAGAAAATGTGAGACATTTTAAACAGTAGTGACACTCTGTATGCCAAAAAAAACCCCCAAAACAACAGACCAAAAAAAAGAAAACATAAAACAACACAAAGATATGCAAGTACATGCACATATGTAGACACACGTGTGGTTTCTTAGTACACCAAGACCTCCTAAATAAATAATGTGGCCTTGGAGAAAAGGGATTAATAATCATTGCCTTTTCAGCAATGAAATAGTTCTGCTCAAATGCTTCATTCAATCTGGCTTTCCTGGTAATTAAGTCCTCTAATAGAGAAGTTTATGTTCTATTTTATCAACTTCCTTTGCAATACAGAATTACTTCCACTAGACCATTAAAATCTTGTTCTGCTGTGGAGAGGAAAAGGTCCCATTCATTCTTCTCTGGCCCTGAACTGATGCCTTCACAGCCTATACTGCTATGAAATGGTCCAAGCCAAGAGGAGACAGCTCCTTCCTTTATATCCAACACTACCAAAACAATCTCCCCGAAAGGAAAATAAAGATATGAATAATGGTACATACTGTTGGGTCTGACTCGTTCCTCTGATGGACTAACAGGTGCCTACCCCTCCTTCTCATGTGACCTCAAAGTCGCCCAGGCTGTATTTGACATACCGTGAAGGAGGTGATTTAGCTGCAGCATCCTTCCCTCCCAGCACCATCAGCCTGGGTGTAGACCCAGCCTTGCCTTCCACAGCATACTCTTTGCTGTAGATTGCTTTTATTTCATCTTATTTTAACAAGTTAAGTTGTTTACTCACTTAAGAGGGTTAACTCTTAAGTCTATAATAAAACAGATTTTTACCATGGATTCTGAAGTAAATTGTTTTTCCTAAGGCAACTGGCTTGTTCACATCCTGGTTTCTGTGGTTAAAGGAAGCATTTTCAGGAGTAACAACAGGTGCCAGCATCTCCTTGACAACACAGGCTCCTAAAATTCTGACCATCCCACCAAATGGTGGGACTTAGGTTCCTAAATCTCAGGTTTCAGTGGGAAATGAGGTGATATTCAAAAGGGACTTGTTAACCTGCCTCTCACTGTTAACACCAAACCCCGCATTGTTGGGTACCAAACTCCTGCGCAGCCTCCAGCATTAAATGTCCTCTGGAACCCACATACCTTCTGGACATGCCTTGTCTTTGCTGCCTGGTGTGTAGCCTGGTGCTGATCCCCACCATGCTTTGACCTGTCCAGATTCATGAACTGCACACTGCTACTTGTGCTCCTCTCAAAGCCTCTACAAGACCACAGCCTAGCAAAACAGAAGGGTCTTTGAGTGACTCAACTGATAAAGCCCTCAGGCTGCTGTCTAAAGGGACAGGCAGGTATTGTAATAACCATAAAGCCAGGCACTCAAAAAGAAAGGTATGGAGAGGACGCGTCTCACATTTGTATCATTTAATAATATAGAGAAAAAGCTAAAATTTTTATTTAATAACTTTTTTGGTAACATAGTGAATTTTGGGTTACTTACCTGGTACAGGAGCAGACCTATGTTCTTGTCCAGGTTTTACCCTCTGGAGTGAGGAAGAGACAAAACAGGTGAAGATCCCCAGATGGAGGAGCTCCTGCTCTCCAGGCAACTAGTTCACAACACATGGAAAAACCTTTGTTCAAGGACCATCTTCACCTTAGCCACTTCATCCACCCAGAGGACATGATGTTTAGTTTGGATCCATTTCCTAAGCTTCCTGGATAGAGAAAAGCGGCTCCATAAGGGGATTCATGCCACTTGACACAGTGTCTAAGAGATGTGGAGAACTCCCTTCTCAGGGGTCTGGCCTCTCTCCACGGATGGGAGAGGGAATCTGAATTCCTGCAGTCAGAGGACTGTGCAAGGGGAGGTGACACCTAGCTGAAGAGTCTGCAAGCCACAGGACCTTCTGTTTCTCCATTTTAAAAACCAGTGACTATTCCTTGTCACAGGGAGCTGCCTTTCAAATATTAATACTATTAGTTTGCAAGAAAAGAATACAGTAAATATATATATGAAACAGATTGATCTGCTTTTAAAGTTGAGTATGAACATTTTCAAATTCTGGAAAGAAGGCCTTCCAGCCCTAAGTTTTGGTGGCTGACAAAATTAACATATACTGTACATATTTAGAGGTTTGGTGAGGGAGTTTTTTCTTAATGTAACTTTGCCACCATTGAAATCATTGAAAGGTTCATTGGTGACAGCAAGCATCAGTGTTAGGTTGATGCCAAATCCATGTTTCGTCTTGAGAGCTAAGAGAACTAATTCCATGTGAACCCTTTTTTTTAGTGCCAAAACGTGGTTCCTAGACCTGACACATCTGTACTCACTAGAAAACCAAAACCATCCATCACTGCCATCTGAGCCTTTACATTAGAATTTCCTTGAGGTGGCTAAGCATTTCCCAGATCTTTTTTTTCCATATGTGACCCAGTAACTCTTTGACACTCTACAAGAGGAAACTTTCTCATTATTCCAAACATTTGATGTACCAGTTCAGCTCTGTTTTCTGTGTGTCTTCCCTAAAATATTCTTTCACTTTCTTGTTCAGTTACTTAAGGGGTGAAACAGAGATCAGAAGTAGCTAATTTGTCCATCTATTTGTTGCATTGCCTACTGGTCTTGAAGAACTGTGGCAAAAGTGAAGACTAAGTCATTCTGAAAATAATCCCTTTTTCACTCAAGGAGTGATACAGGGACCACTGTATCCCAGAAGTGTCAGAGAAACATTGAAAAAAGAAAAAAAAAAAAAAAAGGCTCATTGCACTATGGGGTTGTCCAACTAAGGTAAAACTCTGCCACCTTAATGCAAATCTATTGACTTCAGAGGACTCAGAATAGTGTAACTGAGCAGAATTCAGTTTATGAAGGGAATTACGGGGTTAAGGTCACATGAAAAAGGTACATGAAAATACTTCATCGTTCCCTCTCCTTGTACTTTCACAGTGCAGCTCAGTGATTTGCACCACTGAGCACTGAAGCAGCCTGCTAGTGTCTCTAGACAAGGCTGGCTGAAGCTTACTCTGTGAAATGACATTAAACTGGTGAAGCATTTTAGTGCTTATGGGATTGGCCAGGGAGTGCCATACTTTACTCCTTCTCCTAATTTCTCTCCTCTTTTGTCATCCTTCCTCCAGTTCCCATGGGGGAAAAGCTCTATACAGCCATTGCGGGTGAGATTAGACAGACTTTCATGGGAAGGTGGAAAGGACAATCTAGCATGGTCCTCCATGTATCACAGCAGCTCGATACCTCTGTCCCAGGACTAGGTCCATAATGTCATTTTAAGTTTCCATTAAAATGTTCAGTTTCTGCTGCTGCATCTTTCTCCTTGTTAACTCTTACTAAAAATTTCCCTGACAGAAAGTTGCATGATCATGTCCCAAAGCAACTGTTTTTCATGTCATAGGGCCACTGAGGTCAGACGCTTTTGTGTTTCCCTGCTAGCACTGCCAAGTACCTGCTGCTAATAGATAAATGTAAAATAACACATGGAGAAACACTACACCAAACTAGAAATACATCTTAAATGAAGCAGCTCTCTCCATCTTTTACAGGGAGGTTTGCAATAAATCCTGACTTCATTGTTATTGTTATTACTATTACTAACTGAATAGCTTGAGACTCTTTCCACCCTCTAACTCATAATTTTTGCTGCTAAAGGAGTACTAAGCCACAAGGGGACAAGTTGCTTCAGAGATGCTGGGTGTGGAAATGTCTTGAGCTGCCCTGTAGTTATTGTCTTGTGCCTGCAGGAGATGGAGAACTGCACGTGGTCTTTGCCTTCACCCAGCTCTGCATGTCTGCTCCCCACACCTGAACAGGTCTGTAGGAGCCTCCATCAGAGGTGATTAATGTATTATTTCCACCAGTGATAAGATAGATCATGCTTATGAGTCATACTGGCCGTTAATATCTGCAAGCCAGAGAAAAGCAAACTGCATTAATTTATATTCATTAAAATAAATTAACAGACTAGAGCCCTTCAGTCCTTCACATCCTTCTCCCTGAGCACTGGCAGCAGCACTGGGAAAAGGCAGGATCTGACCAGGAAAAGGGAGCAAACAAACCAGCCGCCTCTAGCTTGGTGGGACTGGTCCTTGGTTTGCTTTCCAAAGGAATAAAATACTCCATGTATCAAGGAGCTGCTGCAGCCATGGGCTGGTAGCTTTTACATGTGTATGTGTGTATATATACATATTTATACTTATACTTGCTTAAGGACTCCATCCTATGTGCTGAACCAGGCCACTGGTGCTCAGTAGCCTGTCTGCTGGCCACTGCCTGCCCTACCAGAAAAGAGGTGGTACGGGGCTGTATGTCCTGCTGCTTAAGCAGTAGCTTTACTTGCACGTAAGCCAGGACTGCCTCTGCAAAAAGTATTGCTCCCTGTGTCATTTCCCACCAAGTCCCTGGCACTGGAGTCCAGGCAACTGCCCAGTGATGCAGAGCAGGAAAGCTGATCCTGATGAAAACCTGGTCACCTTTTCTTTCTCTGTTTTAGCCTAGGGTATTATTTCAGAGTTGGTCCGAGTGCTCGGTCTGGATCACCACAGCATCACACATGCACCTGTGCTGACATGGTGCAAGGGCCAAAAAGGAAGGCAGGTGAAGGGACCACTCTGCATGGTGACAGTGACGCTGCAAATGCAGATCCCCTTACAGCCTTATATCTACACTCAGAGCACCAGCCCTCGCCTCCCTGCAAACACACATAACTGAAAGAGCTCACAAATAACACTGGAAAAATGCACACGTTGACTTGTGAGATCTCTGTATTTCTCCGAGCTCTCCACTGAGAAAATGCTGTTCTCTTTGTGTCATGATTTCCCTTCTGTGGAAAAAGAGATCTTTATATGTCCAAATGCTTTGTGCAATGAGAGCACTATTTGCAGAGTGAAAGAAGCTAATGTCTCAGGAGAAGCTGAAAAGTCTGCACATCACAGTCCATTGGAAGCCTGTAGAGCTTTCACCTAGGGCACGGTGCAGGGGTCTACTCATATTGATATGTGGATGGGGAGTTCTCAATGAAATATAATGGAGTGGTTCTTCAGAGAGGCACCGTGACATCAGTACCTGCATTTAATACATTTCTGTCAACTGGAGAATTGTGTTTTCATGGATGTGGTCATTTAATGTATTTTGGTTCTGTTTGAGATTACCCACCTCTCAGTATCACTCACTGCCTGCTCCTCTCCTGCTGCCTCCTGCAAAGGTGGAGCAGGCATATGCTGTGAGGGAGGACGGGTGGTTTATAATCCAGGAGAAAACAGGAGGCGAGGCAAGACCTGTTCTCATGTACTTCTTTGTACCAGTCACATGAACCTCCCTTTTACTCCATGTGGACAATTAACACTGAACTGTTGTTGAAGTCTCTTTACAAATGCACCAGGGCTAGAAGGGAGATCCCCTTTTCTGCTTCCCCCTGCCTTCCTCTTCCTGCACCTGTCTGCGCCTCCTGCCCTCTCCCCGCCACCCTCCCAAACTGCTTCGAATCTCTAAACAGGCAGAAAACTGACACAGAAAAAAATAAGATAAATGTCTCTCAGGCTTGGGAGTTGAAGTTGTTTTCCATGGGGTCAGGAGGCTGCAGAACCAGGGGAGGCTGGGAGCAGAGCAGGGCCAGTGGAGAGGGATGGGAACACAAGGGGAGGATTTTCCTTCTCCATGGCAAAAAGCCTTTAGCACTGCAGTCTCATCCTTAAGCTCTAGTTCTCCCATCTTGCAATACTGCATGTTTCTGTCTTTCCTCACTGCCTCCTAGTGCCTTGGAGCTGTCTTGGGGCATCTCAAGCCCCACAGAAAACTGCAAGTTTATATAGGCACTCAGTCAGCACAGCGATGCCTCTGCCCTGGCAGCAGTGTCAGGCTCCAGGGAAAGGGGGAAGTCAGCTGAAATACCAGGAGTTACCAGCCCTGATAATAAATAACCAACAGTGGCCTTTGCAGGGTTGCTGGCAAGACAAGCCAGGCTTTTGGAAGTGCTGATCTCTGCATACAAGATGGTGTGTGAAAGACAAGTGAGAGAAGGACCACCCTCGCATCCCTTCCTGCCCCTTCCAGCTCCTCTCCTCTCACCTCCACCGAGTGTGCCACAGCCTTTCTAGAGCATTTCTTAGGCAAGGTTGAAGACTTTGTACATAAAAATAGATTTTTACACATAAGCAAGATGTTCATTCTTCCTAATAGACCCATATTAGTTGTAGAACATCTAATCCATCCCCTGTCCTTACCATAGAAGTGAATGGCGCATAGTTTTTATGCTGACCCTTTACTGATGGAAAATAGGAGCATAGAGTGCCAAGGTGGCCATGGCAAAGTCCTGCAGGTGAGAAGAGCCTCTGCCAGGCCATGTACCCTTTGGGTGAACACCTTGCTCCTCTGCAAGCCTTCCTGCCCCCCCAGCATGCAGCCTGGTAAAGAGACAGGCTCTGCCCCAGTGAGCCAGTGGTGGTGTGCAATGCTCCTGTGCAGCAGGAGTACTCTTAATTTATTTCCCTCAGGAATCAATTGCCTGGCACAGCTGGGGAAAATTCTTTTTGTAGGACTTTTCAACCTAGACAAAAACCTGTGAGGATCACAGTGCATGTGTCTGACACAGCCTGGTGGCAAGACCACTCTGGATCGTGTGAGCTGGTACCCTGATGCAACCCATATTCTTGGCACATCAAAAAATAAGACTAAGAACCCACAAACATAAAATTCCATGGAGTTTCTTAGAACTACATAACTATATTTATATATATATTTCTAGATATATAAGACAAAAGCTAACTATGAAATGTCTTCGTTTCTTCCCAGTGGCAGTTTAGCACTTCATTCACCCTCTTGCAGATGAGCTGTGGGGAAGCATCCCAGGTGGCTAGAGCTGGACTTAACCTTTATGGGTTCCTCAACACTTCCATGCTCAGGACTGATGTAAAATGAAGCTAGTAGGTAGGTGTATGTCTCTCAATGTGCGCCAGTAGCTATATGGCATCCTCTTGTGTTTCATTGCTGGTGTAGTTAGGTGTTACACGTACTTTTAAAAAACTTTCTATCCATCATCCGTAATGTATAGCTGAAGTGTTTGGATCCAGTACATTTACATGGTAATCAAATAATTAGCCTGGGGGAGGCATAACACATTAATGACTTTAGAAATGTTGGTTAAACTCCAGTCCTGATCAAAGAGACTAAAATTTATTGTCATTTCTCTAATAGCCATGTGGTAACCAAAATGAAATCAATTTGATGAAGATAATTAGGTTCCATGTCAGTCACCACACGCTTAGTACAATTAGGTGTAATGAGCTTCCCATGCTAGCAATATGATACTGTTACTACAGACTAAAACACTTCAACAGCACCAGCCAGGAAACACTTACTGAAACAACTGTTTCTTAAAATAGAAACTGCAGTTTCATCAGAATCTGGATAGTGCCAGGAGTCTCCATACCACACCCGTAAGTCCTGAGCAGAGCTCACAGATGGATGCTAGCAGGTGTCTCCTCTAGAATGGAGGACATTATTTTAGGACCTTGCCTGGGCTGTTGAACATGCACAGTGAGGTCCTGGATCTCTCTCAGGAGCCTCCTCCTGTTCCTGTGGGGCTGTGGAGATGATGCCCACCCCAGAGGCACTGATGGTGCCTCCCTGCTGAGCCATGACCAGCCATTGCAGTGAATGGGGTTGGTAGCTTTTCAGTGATCCTGCCTACTGTGTCCAAACCAGATGCAGGAGGATGCTGAGGTGAAGCTCTGCAGGGAGATTCAGGGGCAGGAAGGTGGCTGCTTCCAACTGAGATGAGGCTGGGGAGCTGGATCCTCTGCAGGCATCAGCCTCTCCTACCAGCCAGGATGTTTGTGGACTCTATACTCCGTGTGTCCATATGCAAGCCCTTTTTCTCTCTTAGAGGCTTTTGTATCAGCCTGGTTCTGAGCAGAAAATGCAAATTAAATCTTTGCAGAATAAGAAAACCTTCTTCCAGCTATGAACTGTCTGGGCTCGGTATTCCTCTTTGCATCAGCTTCATGGGCAGAATATATTAGTGCCCATGCTAATCAAATAATGGGAAACCTGATTTGTTAGCATATTCATTAACAAGTGGACAAACTGCATCTCCAGTTTTCTAAAAAATAAAATATTCCATTTGTGAATATTCACCTGATACTCCTCTAATTTAGGTTTGAAAACTTCAATAATTGCATGAATTTTAGCAGAAAAGACCCATATCTTTTCAGTTCAGGCTTTCAACTACACAATAACTTTTGCCAGCACTTTGAAACAAAGGGAAAGATTAAGTGACTTAGGAACTTGAGACTAATTTTTGGTCAGAGCTTTTGAAAACTGCTTTCAAATCTTCATTCCCTGTCTTTTAATAAACAAAATATTTTGTCCTTGACATTATCCCGCCACTCGGAAATAAAAGTCTTTGTATTTCCTCAGATTTTAAACTCCTACACATACCTTAAAAGCCAACTTTCCAACAGAAAATTACTTAACACAACATTTCTATACAATTTCTCTCTTCAGACTTTCAAAAAGACCCTTTACAATGTCGTAGTCCTGTGTGGTGTAGTACATTTGACACAAGTTTTCCAGCTGCATCCATTGACATCATAGCGAGAAGGATTTTATAGATGCAGGAAAGAGAGGCCTAGAGAAGCTGTTTGCCTAAAATTAAAGTTATGTTATGTCCTTTTCTCTTCCAGGTGTCCCCCTTTGTTGCACTCAGAGTCCACCCTAGGCATGTTTTGGACAAATGCAACCTATGTCTCAATATCTGAATTTCCAGCAGAGTAGGTCTAGTTTCTGCAGAGAAATGTTGAGGTCAAGCTAATGGAAACTGATGGGAGAGGAAGACAGGGAGAAAGGAAAACAACAGCACCAGTGCAGTGATCCACATCAATCCCACCCAGTGACAGTGGTGGAAATGAGGCCCACATCTTTCAACTTTTAGGTTGAGACTGTAGGCAGATCATATTGCTCCTGGTAGAACTGACCCTCCTAGATGCCTCTCCTGTCCTCACAAAGGACTATGGATTACTCCTCTCATGATACATATAATGAACAAATATAATAAAAATCCATCTAAAGCTCTGAAATATAAAGATATAATATCTGGCTCATAAACATCCTACTGCTGGAGGCTGGGACAGTGTTCTTGAGAAATATCACTGCCTGCTTGTCCTATTCTTACAGTCTTCTCTAAGGGCATCCATTGTCTGTAGTCAAAAACAAACAGTGGGGTAATCAGAGAGGTCTTGTCCCAGAAAGCCATTCTGTAATGTTTTTACATTAATCTTATGGATCAGGACCAAAGCAGCTATTCCTTTTGGCTTATTCTGGCTTGTTTGGTTGTTCCCTTAGTATTTCATTAGACCTTGAGGCTGTTGCTTTAAGGTTTTTTCCAGGTGGAGCTACTGGTTTGTGGTGCAAGCAGAAAATAACCTCAACCAGAAGCTGAAGAGCAGAGTTTATGTGCAAGGCACTGTGCATATCTGCCGTAAGTACATCAGGAGTGAAGGCTGTAAAACAATTAAACCCTGAAAAGGTGATAGAAATATCAAAGAAGAAACTACACAAATTATTCCTGTGCTTAATCACAGTCTCTGGTATTCTCAGAGGAAATGCTATGATGGATAAGCAGAGCAAATGATCAAAATTCCTGTGTAATGAGCCCTGTGTTAATTGCCCCACTGTCCGTTGAAACACAAAAGGTACTAATGAAGCACACAGTCTCATCTTCTCTAGACTGTCTTTTGTTAAGCTTCTGTCTGAAAGTTATGTTTCCATGAGAAACTGGGGGGTACAGGGAACTCCAGTAAAGGGACTCACCTCTCACCTGAAGTGAAATGGCCTTCACTGGGACCTGTCTCAAAATGAGCCATATCAGCTAAGCTGAACCGTTAGTACACTGCCAGCCAATGGTCAGAAGTAGTCCTCAATTTTTTCCCACGTTAAAACATGGTGCGCAAGGCCCCCAAGCCTCCTCAGCCATCACTCCCTTACCACCTTATATACCACTGACATTCAAGATTTCGCAGCAGCAGGAGGGATAAAGGCTGGATTCTTTCTTTTTCAGTGGGACAAGTCATTATTACATTATTACATTTAGGATATACCCATCCTGCTGAGTAAATAAGCTGTAATGCAGACACACATCACCCCATGCGAAGTTCACCAGGGTTACCATAACCAACAACCAAGGTGGGTGAGGAGCATGTGTCTTCAGAGCAGAGGCTGGACAACAAAGTGGTTCTTGCAATGCTGAGCATTTTCTACTTATTCACCATGCAGGGGAGGGGAAGGAGGGCATCTGGAGTTTCTCTGGACCTGCATGAAGGTTTCTTCCTGGAGAAACCGCAGGAGATTTAAACACGGCGAAACCGGAAGCGGCACTCAGAATGTAAACAGCGAGACAGTAGCACCGGCACCAGTAAATCCTGTGCCGAAGCACTACATTTTTTTTCTTTTTCTTCCTTTTTGGAGGTTTATTGAAAGAGTGATTGGGAACTGGAACAGACTGCCCAGGGAGGTGGTGGAGTCACCATCCCTGGAGGTGTTTAAAAAATGAGTAGATGTAGCACTTGATGCTATGGTCTAGTGGCTGGAGAGATGTTAAGATGAAGGTTGGACTTGATGATCCTGGTGGTCCTTTCCAACCATAGCGGTTCTGTGGTTCTGTGGTTCCCTTAAGTGTAATGTATTAGTAGTGTTCTGAACATTTGGGAAATTCCTCTGCTGATATATTGCTATAGTTTACACCACCAAATAATGTCATTAACATATAATATACCATGTGAATGATGCATATTTCAATATCCTGTATTTTTAGAGCATAATGTATGGACATCACTGGATTTGTGTATATTTTGCTATGATGTATTCATTTCTGAACATCAGTATTTGAAGTATGTTCCCAGCAGACCCTGCATAAACAGTGAGCTGAAGAGTGGCTCTTGGGCAAAGAGCTGAGATATAGTATTAGTCTGATTGTGTTCAGACATTTAGTTGGTGAGTGATGAGGGATTTGAAAGCTTTTTTTTTTATTTCTCTACTAAAAGATTTGGAGGGATGGAGTGCAGGCAATCAAAATATATGTAGCCCTAATCTTTAGAGAGCAGGGGAACCTATTAGTAGTGAAGCTCAACTAGGAAAGATTCAAGTTTTCTTGCTAGACTGGCTGTTTTCTTGAGCTGTTCATAAAAAGTGTCACTATGCTACTTTGTGCTCATATCCATCTCTGGGAAGTAAGGATGCTGTTAACCCTGAGCCTTTGAAGACGGCTGAGTGAACAGGTGACACACTGATGAGTCAATCCCTAAAGCAGAGAGAATAGATATGAACATGCAGTTTGATGTTGCAAAAAGTTCTCAAAGATCCCCTCCCCAGAAAATACATCAGAGAACAGATCTCTTTTTCTGTCTACCAATGCTGAACTGCCTTTTTTTGCATCTGTTAAGTATGTACTGACTGACTTCTCCTAGGCTGGCTCACTGCTGTATATGCAGACATGTAGTTAAAGGTACTTTGAAATAGAAAGTTATGTAATTCTCTGTCAGCCTTTTGCTAATGATGCTGCAGTAAAATAAATTACTCTGGCTCCCTGTTCCAGAATGGGCATGCAAATGAATAGTTTTTACTGAGCTGATTTGATCTGTATTGTATGCACTCTTTTAAGGAAATTTAGGTCAGACAGTGTGATGTGGTAGCAAGAGGTTTTACACTAAAACCACCATCTCTTTGTTGTAATAACCCCCCCCTCCCTTTGTCATGATGACAATGACCAGAAGCTCTGCTGGTTTTCACTGTCATTTCCAGCCTTCATTCTCTTTAATGCTTGACTATAAATCATCTTCAATGCTCACTATACACAGCACCTGCCAGGACATACAAACTGCTGATTATTAAACTGTTTTCCCCAGTTCCATTCTACATGACAGGTCAGTCAGCTGCCTCTGGTTTAGTAAAATATTTTTCTGTCAGCAGGAAATTATTCCTTCTTTTGTATAAAGAGGTGACGGGGGACTTAGTGTCCTGGTTTTGGCTGGGACAGAGTTAATTTTCTTCCTAGTAGCACGTGCAGTGCTATGTTTTGGATGTAGTTTGAGAGTAATGTTGATAATAAACTCATGTTTTAATTGTTGCTAAGTAGTGCTTATCCTAAGTCAAGGACTTTTTAGTTTCACATGCTGTACCAGCAAGGAGTTGCACAAGAAGCTGGGAAGGAGCATGGCCAGGACAGCTGACTCAAACTAGCCAAAGGGATATTCCCTACTATAGAACATCATGCTTAGTATATCAGCTGGGGGAAGTTGGCTGGGCAGGGAAGATTGTTGCTTGGGATGGGCTGGGCATCTGTCAGTGCATGGTGAGCAATTACATTGTGTGTCACTTGTCTTTCTGGGCCTTTATTTTTCTTTTTTTTTTTCATTATCTTCCTTTCCGTTACTATTATTATTATAATATTCTATTTTATTTCAATTATTAAACCGTTCTTATGTCAACCCATGAGTTTTACTCTTTTTTTATACTCTTCCCATTCCCACCTGAAGGGTGGAAGAATAAGGGAATGGCTGTGTGGTTCTTGGTTGCCTTCTGGAGATAAACTACAACAGTTTATCATGCTCATGTAATACTGTGTTCATCTGGGACATTCTACAGCTCATTGAATTTTGTGCAGCAAAATAATATTTGATGCAAAGAAAATAAATCAGTTTCAAAGTATTAGTCTAAGATAGCTATAAGAATGGAGAGGGGAATTTCCTGTATCATATATGGTATTGCTGTGTGGTGTGTTTGTTTTTCAGGTTTGTTTTTTTTTTTTTTGGGGGGTGTTTTTTCTTTGTTTGTTTCAAGTCCTCATTACATGTTCTGCAACAGTAGTACTAGCTTCCTCCTGTTCTATATCCTTCCAGTAACAGCTTTTCAACTATGGGATGATGAAATGTGGACACTGAACAGGAACTGGGTTGTAAACCATATAAACTATTGTGATTTTCTACATTGTTATTTGTATTCTTGTATTTCCTTTTAGTCTTCCCTACCTTACTCTTCTTTACAAACTTATCTTCTCATCCATTTACTCCATCAGAATTCTTCACTTACAAAAAATCACTGCCTCATACATACTTTCCACACAGAATTTTGTTTGTATTTTATGAGAAAATTGAGTCATGTTGAATTCTGCCAGTGCTTAAAATAGCTTCTAAGATTTTTTTCCTTTTTCCTCTAATTGCCCATTTTTCCTCTCCCATCTCTTCCTTTACCTTTCCTTCAACCTCCTTTTCCTTGGCTGTTTTCGCTCATAACTGCAAATCTGCTTTACTTCTTTACTCTTGAAACAAAGCAAAATAAAAAGTTTGTGCTTACATATATTATTTATTTTTTGTTGTTTTTTTAAGTTCTGTCATATATAGCCTCAAGTGTTGTTCTTAAACCAATTGAAGTTGTATTCTAGTTGAAGCATCCTGTTTTGACCAGCTGTGGCCTGTCAGGAAGCTGCAGTAAACATTCCATGCATTCTGAATTTTTTCCTTCATTATGATTTTCTGGCACTAACCGCTTTATAAGATGGAGATAAAAAGGAGTTTTCTTTCCAAGATTTGGCATCTAGTCACAGAATCACAGAATCACTGAGGTTGGAAAGGACCTTCAGGATCATCAAGTCCAGCCATCATCCATCTCTACCAGACCACTTCTACACCATATCCTGAGCACCTCATGTAGATGGCTTTTGAACCCAGGGTCGGTGATTCAGCCACCTTCCTGGGCAGCCTGTTCCAGTCCTTGACAACCCTTTCAGTGTAGAAGTTCTTTGTAATGTTTAACCTAAAGCTCCCCTGAAGCAACTTAAAGCCATTCCCTCTTGTCCTGTCAGTTGTGGCATGTAAGAAGAGGTCAGCACCCACCTCCCTACAACCCCCTTTCAGGTAGTTGTCCATGAACTTTGTCTTCAGTCCTTTGCTCATCCTCTACAACTACTCTCAAGATAGTTTTCTCTGCCAACCCAAATTAAACTGCAAACTTATGAGCTGCTTACAAATCATAGTTCTGTCCCGCTAAAATTCTTAGCAGTTTCTTGCTTTTCCATTTTGTGCAACATCCTCGTTTCTAGGCTTGACCTTCTTCCTCTATGCATGTGACAGTGATTTTCACTGTATTGCCATTTACTCTGCTGTTACACAATCTGTCCTATTTTGTTGTACTAAGTGTACAGGACTTGCCTTTACTTTCAAACCTCAGGAATTAGATCAATAACTCCCCATATCATATGTAAGCATGGAGATATCAGCTTCTACCTTCAGTCTCTTGTTAATTATCTTACTTTTGCTCTCATGTTGAGCTTATTTGTTATGAATATCTTTACACATGTCGGAGTTTGGCTTGAATATCTTCAGAGGCATGTGATGTATAAAAGGAGGGTTAGACGTGTTCTGCTTGTATGGTGCTAAGTATCCTATCTGGATAATTTGGAAGTCATGCTATCTCTATTCTTATGCATAATTTCTTGTGCAAAGACATCAGACTATAATAAGAATACATGCTAATTAGACAATTTGTTGCTTTCTCTACCCGAGCAGATAACAGGTATCAAATTTTAAGCAGACAGAAGAAAGTAGACTTTCCTGTTGGTTAAATACCTTTACTAAAACTATACAGATTTTGGTACCCATGGGAATGGAACCAGAAATACTCAACATCAGGTCCAGCTTTTCAGTGAGATATCATTAACATGAAAGATCATAATGAATAAGCAATTTCACTTAGTGTACCTGGTGGATTCTTGCAATGAGTTTTTCCCTGTATGCAAAATGCTGTTTCCTAGACAGTCTTGATAATTCGGGATTTTTCCCATTCCTTTTAGAATTACATTTCTAATTTCTTCCTAAAAGTGCAGGCATTTTTTCTTTGCTGTGTAACTTCACAAATTTGGAGAGTGGGACATCAAGTATGACTCATGCCCAGTACATTTGTGCCATTGTGATGAATTCTTATAAGCTGAATTTGTCTAAGAATGACAAGCTCTTCTTTTGGAAGAGCTGCCTTATGAATGCTGTTGTAGTCTTACTGAATCTTGTGTAAAAAGCTGTTCTTCAGTTAGCTTTAATTATGAGTAATTTAAATAGATAAAATGGAATCTTATGCTACTAATAGCTAAACAGTCCTCAGGCTAAATTCTGCTTACCTGGTCTCTGAAGCAGAAAATTTATCCTCTGCTGGTGTGTAGTCTGGGGGGCGGTTTTGTTTCCTTTTGTCTGTGTGTGTGTGTTTTGGGTTTTTTTTAATTTCTTTTTCAGTTTTGGTTGTTTTTTTTTTTTCCCATGTGGTGGTGTTTTGTTGTGGTGTTTGTTTTTTTTTAATGGAGTGTGGGTTGGTCTTTGTATTGCAATGCTCAAAGGCAGTGACCTGTTAAAGCAGGGGTCCTCAAACTACGGCCTGTGGGCCGGATCCGGCCCCTGGGGGTCCTCAAACCGGCCCGCGGGTATTTACAGAAC
>JAVSBS010025404.1:5144-34095 GCA_033124195.1 Coracias cyanogaster | reverse complement strand
CCTCCCCTGACGCAACTTGAGGCCATTTCCCCTCATCCTGTCATCACTAATTTGAGAGAAGAGACCAACACCAGCCTTGCTACAACCCCCTTGGCTCTGGTTGGCTCTCCGAGCTGCACTCGTGCACTATTGGCTCATGTTGAGCTTTTCATCCTCCAGCACCCCCAAGTCTTTCTCCTCAGGGCTGCTCTCAATTCAGTCATTGCCCAGCCTGTATTTGTGCTTGGGATTGCTCTGATCCAGGTGCAGGACCTTACACTTGGCCTTGTTGAACTTCATTAGGTTGGCATGGGGCCATCTCTCAAGCCTGTCAAGGTCCCTCTGGATGGCATGTTCTTCCCACCAGCCTGTTGACTGCACCACAGAGCTTAGTGTCATCTACAAACTTGCTAAGGGTGCACTCAATTCCACTGTCCATATTACCAACAAAAATGTTAAATAGCTCTGGTCCCAGTACCAATCCCTGCAGAACACCACTCGTCACTGGTCTCCACTTGGACATCGAGCCATTCACCACAACACTCTGAGTGCAACCATTCACCCAGTTCTTCATCCACCAAGTGGTCCATCCACCAAATCCATATCTTTCTAATTTAGAGACCAGGATGTCATGTGGTACAGTGTCAAATGCTTTGCACAAATCCAGGTAAATGACATCAGTTGCTCTTCCCTTATTCACTGACACTGTAACGTCATCGTAAAAGGCCACCAAATTTGTCAGGCACAATTTGCCCTTGGTGAAGCCATGCTGGCTTCCACCAATATCCTCATCATTTTCCATGTGCCTTAGCAGAGCCTTTAGGAGGATCTTATCCATGGTCTTGCTGGGCACAGAGATGGACTGGCCTGTAGTTTCCCAGGCCTTCCTTTTTTCTCCTTTGAAGATGGGGGTTGTTTCCCCTTTTCCAGTCAGTGGGAACTTCACGAGACTGCCATGACTTTTCAAATATAATGGAAAGCTGCTTAGCAACCACTAAAATCACCTGAATTCAGCACTGTCATCCTACAACAGTAGTTTTGGCCTCAATTCAGAAAGCCAACCCTACTTAACCTGTAGTTAAATTGATGCTTGAATCCTGGTCAATGAAATGCGATATAGTTTATGGACTTTCAGTAGAAAAATCATGGTATTTAGATAAAACTAAGAAATAAAATTATTGGGAACCAACAAGGGCCAGCTACACAGGGGAAGGCGACCCCTGAGCCAGGGCTGAAGGTGAGGATGGAGGCAGCAATTCCACTGATAACAGCAGCAAGAGTCAAGTAGGTCTGGTGATGGAATCCAGGGACAGCCACAGCACAGCAATTGCTGGACAAATTTGTGGTGACAAGAGAGGTCCATAGTCAAATCAGCAAGACAAGTCCTTTGGTTGGGTCAAGTAAGGACCATGGGTGAGGGATAGAGATTAATGCAACTCCTGACCAACAGATGCATCACTTATGGATCAGCTTCTCATAGCTCTTTGTCACACTGCTCTTTCTCACAACTTAGCCATTTTCAGGGATGCCTCATCTAAAGCTGCCTTAGCACCACACCCAAGCTACCCCTAAGAAGCCAGATCCTGGGGGTGCAGGAAGAGGCTGCCCACCTATGACACAGCCACCAAACTGGGCTCCAGTGGTCATTATCACTGTGTCTGTAAATGCAGCTGGGGAGGGTTGGAAGAGCTACATCCACTCTTTTTTTTAATAGATTCGTGTTCAGAAATGAGCATTTAGAGATGGGCATCTAATGGATGACATGTACCATATGCCTCTGGCCACCCTCCCCAGGCCTTACCAAGCACACTCTAATTCCCACCTCCCTACACCCAGTTGCAAAGTTGGTTTCAAACAACATCATCCTTATGAAACAAAAGGTCAAAATATTACTCTTTTCAGCGTGAAGTATTACCCATCCTCTCTTTTCTACCTGAGAGCAGGAAGGGGAACAGCTCGGTCCTGCCCAGTGCAGGCATTTCTGGCACAACCTATGTCACCATTTAAACTGTCATCTACTCAGTGTCCAGAACAGGCAGGAACAGAGGATTCAACAGAGGTTCACAGATCCCCTCTGGGAACCAGCCATGGCCCCATCCATAGGACTTTAAAAGTGTGGCTTTCTGACGGCTGAAAAGCTATTTACAAGTGACTGTAGCTTAGATTTGTCTCTTTCTAGGAGCTTTGCATGAGTTGCCAGTTAAAGGAGCACAAAATAGGCCTAATGACTGTATTCCACGTTTTCTAAGGCATTTCTGAGGTCTTTAATCTATAAAGAATATGTGATAGCTTAGGTTAATATCATAGAGTGGCTGCCACTTAGCCTGGGACTAAGTTTTGATAAACACAGACCCAGTGCACAGGGAAGAAAATATGTATATGAAGGGTGGAAAAAAGGAAATAATTATAGGTAGATATTTCACCTTTTTTAACCACCTCCTTATGCTAGGAAAACTGTGATAGCTTCCTACAGTTTAGATCTGCCATTTTGCTGAACATACATATTTTGCTGTAATGGGAAGAGATGTAAAAATACAGGTGGCTTTTGAATTTAACTTTGTGATTTTTACAAGTGCTTCATAAAGCTCTCCCAGTTACTCCTCACTTACTGGAACCAATGTGCCAATTTAAAACTTTGCATATATACCTATGGAGGGTATATGGGAATTTATCTCCCATGACACTTGCCTTCCACAAGCCACACGCTTGGTGTAAGCTGGGTGTAGGTACCTACCACCATTCACAGTGTCTCATTTTTGGAGGGAGGAAGGTGAGATGAACTTTCTCTGCTAACACGGTACTGACATAACCCCTCACCAGCACATGTTGTCAGCCCAGGCAAGGACCCAGGTACCCAGTGGCAGACCAGAGGCATTCAATGCTGGGGGTCGTCTGGAGCATGCAGCAAACACCCAGCAGAAAGGCACAGCAGCAAGGCAGGCTATTGCCCTGATTATTCCATTGATTATAACGATTGTTTAAAGCAGGGATCGAAGCAAGCTGCAGGCATGGCAGCAAGCAAGGCAGTGGGACTGCCAGTTATGCTCAGCTGCTGATCCTCTTGCTGCTGGCTGAATGTTTAGGAGTTTATCCTATTTAGGGAATTACAGAGCAAGAACTTGGCAGAGTAGACAGCATGAGACAAAATTGGTCCATAAGTTTACAGGGCAAGGTTTAATGAACTCTTAGAGTCCATGGAGGGTACGAGTGCCTTAGGTGCTAAACATGTTTGTTTATTGCTCCACTAGTTCTCTGTTAGTTAGAGTTTATACATGCTTTGGCCAAGCAAAACAAGTTTTTTGAGGATTTTTTTGTTCTTACTGTAATTCAGGAGAAGACTTTTATTGGGAGATCGATTTGATACCAAAGGCAGTATTGGAAAATATTACTGTATCTGTATTAAAGTGTTCTCATAAAGTGCATGATGCTTTCCACCTACACATTGGTTTTACAAGTGTAGCTAGGACTATCTGAATGTATCTAAGTGTCAGGTTATTTTTTTTCTGAAGGGAGAAATAATAGATTTTTGGCTGCATTGAAAAAGATGTTTTGGTCCACTTCAAACTCCTTATTTCATTTGGGGATCTCTTCGCTGCTTAGCTAAAAGAATCAAAGACTCCTTTTTAATTAGAAAAACCACATGTTACTTCAAAGCAATGCAACTTTTCAGGGGTAGAAATCACTTGATGGATTTGCAAACTGTCAGTCAACCATAGCCACAACATGTAGTTCTGGGTGGCAAAGTATTTCTCAAAGCAATATTACTGAAAATGACAGCAAAGACAAAGACTTCACACTGTCCTTGAACTAAATCTTAAATGAGTAACAACAAACACCTTGGAGCTACTCTCACCCATGGGCTTGTGCCAGCAACTTCCCACTCAACAATTAAAAAATACTCTGAAAAAAAAAATAAGTGAGGTAGTGCTGTGTACCTTGTATTCCTAGGAGAGGGGCTATGTGCAGGCTGGTTTACATGCTTGCATGTTTATATGCAATGGTTCCTGCAGTAAAGTGCTCAGTTCAAGCCCCCGCCAGTCAAAGAGTCATCAGAGGTGTTGGAGTTACCACATCCTGAAGGAGCTCTGCAGTTGTCCCAGCAGTCTCCAGGTAACCCCAGGTGTCCATCTGAGCACACAAGGCTCTCCCAATGGAGAGATCTCACCTCGCTTTGTTATGAATATCTACAGATAACATTTCTTTGAATAATGGTCTTCCCCTGTATATCAAGATGGTTTTAGCCAACTGCTTTTTGCCTAGAGCCCAAAAGACAGGGGTAGACGGCAGGAGGAGAACCATTACACATTTCTACACAGAGTCTTTAACTATGCTGAGAGCTTATAGAAAACACGTCTCTTGAGGGAATTTGAACTTTTTACATGATCCGTTCTCCCTGGACAGAGGATGGCCCTTAGGAAAGCCCTGTACTAAACAGGACTCTTCCAGCAAACCCCAACCCACCAGGTGGGGGGGAGCCGGCATGGGGCCAAAGCTGCCCCTGGCCATCCACTGGTGAGTTAAGACTCCCTGTATTTTGGCATCTCAGCATCTCTGCCTAGCTGCAGGCACTACCCGTGCTCTCCAGCAGGCATTGCTGGCCTTTTTGTCAGGCAGGACTGGCACTGCCGCTGGAACCCAGCATTGGTGAGCAGCAACTAAGCAAGGAGCTTGCAAGTCTGACGCTTCCTCAGGTTTGCAGTATGGCCCCAAGCAACGCAATGTCTATTCCAGACTGATGTCAGCTTGACACAAATACGGACCAAGCCCCCTATATCCACCTGCCAAAATAAAACCACGTTTTAGTTACTCTGAGGTGAGAGTTGCGTTCCAGATCTTTGAGAAACTAAAGTGGAGAGTTTGATTAAACACTGCTTGATTAGCTATAACACTTTACTATCTTTAAATATTTAAAAAATAAGCTTAGATTTTTCTTTTTTAAATGCTACAGGTTTTCCATTTCCCTCTTTACCCACAGCAAGCATCAGGTCCCTTGCACCTGGGTTGATCTGGGCCATGCAGTCACCTTAGCGCCTCATCCCACCAGCCCCTGGGCCCATCACCACCTCATCCCACCATCACCTTGTCCCACCTGCAGCAGTGCAGCACAAGGCAAGTACCAGCCTAGAGCCCCCAACCCATGGACACAGAAGGCAGGAGACACCCTGGACCTGATGGCTTTTCCATGGGGTTCTCTGCACAGAGCCATCCATTCCATGGTTTAAAATTACAGTCAATGAATCAACAGACACTGTTAATATTTCTTTTGGAGGTGGTTGTATACTGATGCTAGCTAGCTGCTTGCATCTACTGTTGGACAGAGATCTGGGGCATGTTTTATTCTCCAGGAAGATTCATATTTTGGCATTCAATGTGCACAATCCCACCCAGACTAGCACATTAATCTGGAAAACATCTCATGGCACAAACCTACATGGTGTAATTCTAGCCAAGAAGAGCAACAGAAGCTAGTCAATATTTCATGAAAGTTATATAAAAAGTGAGAGATGTACTTATTAAAAACCAAAAAAGCTTCTGTGTCTTTTAAACAGCAAAATTCTGCTTACACTATTATCTTTTCTAATTGTAGAGGAAAGGGCAATGGAAGATGATCAGGTGAGCCAGGGAGGCTCTTTTCTTCCCATCAGCACATCTAAAATCATGATACATTCACAGATGTTTCAAGACATTTTGTTGATAGCATATTTTCAAAGCAAAATACTACCACTGCCCTGGCAGACCAATTATATTCCCTTACAATGTCCTACAGGCACATGAATTATGAACCAACAGAGTTTTGCCTAACTCCTCAGACAAAGGGAACAGATGCAATTTTATTTTTTCCTGTCTGCATATCTTGGCGTGCCCTCTGCTGGCATTTAATCCTAATGACACATCGCCTTGTGCTCAAACCTTCCTCACTGGGAAATACCTGGGGCCAGCAGCTCTGCCCACCCAGGGAGAGTTTTTGGTCAATGTACATGATACAAAATTCCTGGGAAAAGAAGAAAAACAAGGCAGGTGCTTTAGCAACAGAGCAGAACTTTGGTAGACCTGTGAAATGAGGGCATGTCTCATGTGGATGCCGAAATTGCTCTCCCCAGTCCTAAGGTGGAGACTGCAGGAAGGGTCAACAGGGGTGGCTGTAAGTGGTGGTCCCAAGTGTGCCCACCCAATGGATCATCAACAAGTCTTTGACACTGGTAGAAGACATGGTTTAGTACCCACCAAGCACTGACAGACACCATCTTCTGGCACAAATAAAGCACATCCCTTGTGTCCTTGCATAGCCAGAATGCTTCTTTCATTCTTGCCTGAAGTTTTTACACAGCTTGCTGCTGGTTTACCATTTGGAATTGAATTAGTTAAATTGAAAAAAAAAAGAAGGATAAAGACCAAAAATTAAGGATTTGGCCTTGTGTATTATTTATTAAATTATGCAGCTCTAGGAGCAGCATCAGAGATTTCCTCATTTAACATCTTTTAATGTTAAATTATGTACATAGATTCCTGAAGAATTGCTCATTTTTAACACAAAGAGATTTTTCCATTGAAAGGACCAGGGAGCATATGGGCAGGAAACTGTGATCTCTTCCCTGCATAGCCATTCCTCATGGAAACAAAAAGACTTTTTTCTTCCCAAATAAAAAACAGGATGTGTCTCTGCTCTCAGATACTCCATGTAAAGCTGATGTTGTTAATGGAGCTGTGTGAGTATAACATCAGTGCCATAAAGAAAATATGGGCTTTCTTACAGGGAAAAATGGTGTGGCCCTCTAGCAGTGCTCTTGGAATGCAGCACATTTTATGTCTAAAGCAC
Source organism: Coracias cyanogaster (assembly GCA_033124195.1). Classification (NCBI taxonomy): domain Eukaryota; kingdom Metazoa; phylum Chordata; class Aves; order Coraciiformes; family Coraciidae; genus Coracias; species Coracias cyanogaster. The sequence continues at coordinate 27,299 of JAVSBS010025404.1, read as the reverse complement.
CCGGACAAGAGTTATTCTCAACACATCTGCCAAGGGCAAATCACTCAGTGAGCACAGGACACTGTTGCAGTGCCTGCAGCTTTCTGATGGCCAGAGCTCACCTGCAAGTCTGGCAATTCCCTGGTACCTCATGGACCCATGAAACAAAGGACAAGCCCCTTCACTTCAAATCCCCCCCAGCCCAGGCAATCAGATCCCCTGGGGCAAGGAGCTTCCTTACACAGCACTTGGGTGCTAAAAAGGACATGATCTCATTCATCTGCTAACTGCCCCTCCACAGATCCCCAGAGGAGGATCCCAACCAGGTCTTCATGCCCCATTGTCACCAGTCCCCTATCCCCAAATCAAGGCTGACCCACATTCACACCGACTGCTGAAGGTCACTCCCAGGAGCGATCCCTCTCTTCACTGTGCCATGTGAAGCACAGATACTGACAGCCCTGCTCCCTCAGAGGCAAAGTGCCTGTAATGGAGGCTCCAGCTCACCAGACACCATCCAAACACACAATAAGGGGGCTGACCCTGTCCAAGAACTTACAAAGAAGACAACTAAAGGCAATAGAGGCAGGAGGCAAGCACGGTAAGCAGCAGCACCTTTGCTATCCTTGGGCCGAGCGCTAGGCTATGCTGCCTCGAATCCCAACTCGGGGAACAACATATCCACAGTACTTGCAGAGCAAGTACTCTATGATACTCACCAAATATTTTGTGTAAATTGCCCAGCTTATTGGCAGTTTCTTCAAGTCCAAAATTGCACATTTGATGGAACTACAGGACTGAAAATCTATGCCTTGCTAGGGCTCCACCGAGCTCAACTGGACTTGCACAACGGTTCAACTCGCAGGATCAAGGTCTCCATCTGCATTTTGACATTGTTTATTTCCAGCAAGAGCTCTTTAACTTGTTGGCAAGACTGACAGTGTTTAGAGGTCATTTGTTCTGTTGCATCTGGAGAAAAGCAGATAACTTTAAATACTTGTAATCAGCTTATTAACAAAGTGGATCATAAGTTAGATACCATTTCTCCTATGATTTTATACTTGTAAACTTCAGGAAAACAGGTTAGAGGAAAAATCAAAAGGATATTAACAAAAGATCAAGATCAAATTAAGCTGGATTAAAATAGCTCTACATGTTATCAAGTACAACACAAGGCTGTGTTGCAAGGTGGAATGGATGTCCAGATAAATTAATCTCAGCCTTCAGTATGGGAAAATAAATATAAGGGCTATTGACAGAGCAGCTTGGTTGCAGTGTCACAGAAGCTGCTTAGGAAAAAGCCTGACGTGGACTTGTTCACGTGTTTGGATTTACCTTTCTCTGCCCCCTCAAGTCACTTTGAAACAGAAAGACATCGGAGAGGGGAGAAAACCCTCTTTCGGTGAGGAGGAGAGGGCAATGGAAGGGGACATGTCAGTGATTGTGGCTTTCTAGAGGAAGAGTAAAAATATATTTTGAAGACATTTATGGTAGTCCAGGGTGAAAACTCAAATGGGTAGATTATAGTCTTGCAAACCCTTGGTTGCTGAAGGCTCATTGAGGCCAATAGCACTGCATAGAGGCATTGGGTTTGGAAGAACCAGAGCACGTTTGGGTACTTAAGAGCCCAACAAATAAGATACTTATTTCATGCTAAACATAGAGTTCCTAGAGCACCTGGGGCAATGTGCAGCAGCACTGCTAACAGTTAATATCTTGTTGGGAGAGACTTTATCTGCAAAGAGATTACTAGAACAGATGCTCATCCTTTTGGCAAAGCCTCTTCTAATCAGTAATAGAAACCATGGTCTCTTTGCTAAGGAAAATGTTATTCCAATGTTTCTTAAATCTCATTCACAAGGCAAACCTTCTAGGAGTTTGGGGAAGTGGATCTTCTTTTTAAGACTCAAATTAACCTGATTTCTCAACCTGTGAAAACACCAGTCAGGAACTGCCTGAAATGAGACTCACACCCACAGCCTCAGCTGAGTCCTCCTCAAATACTCAGGCACTCCTGCCCCCGGCTGTCACTGCCCTGAATCACACCAGCTCCTCTGAAAGATAACTGGAAAAAACATGATGTCACCCTCCCTGTCCCACAACCCATTTCTCCTCTCTGACACAGATGCTGACTTTATTCAGTTCTTTCATCTTCTAACTCCTTTGCTCAACTTAGTGACTCAGTCACATCACCCTCACACATTATCATGCTCTCCTGTGCTTTTCATGCCAGAGCTGGCATGCCCTTCCTTGGGGTCCTGGTCCCAGTCCCCTGTGCAGCCACATGCTGCCACCAGTCCCAGCCCTGCTGCTCCTGCAGAGCTCCTGGATGATGTTGGACGTGGTCCTTCAGCACTGTGGAGCCCTGTTGCTGGTTTCCTCGCAAACACCAGCTAAGCTCATACACTGTTGGCTTACAAACCCATCTCCCTCCAGACGTTTTACTTCTGCCCAAATTCTTGTTGTCCTAATCTCTCCCAGTGCTCAGCTGAAGCTGAAGTAGAGCAAAGCTGCTTCTCTCTTAAGTTCTGCCCTGCTCTACGTCGCTACCATTAGTTCAGAGTTTAGTTCTGGATTTTTTGATGTATTTTTTTACACCACCAATGAAGCACAACCTTCCCCTATTAGGCAAAACTAAAATGATTGCTTTAGTCACACCTCAACTTATTGCAAACTCTATTTCCTTTGGTCTCACATGGTACGGCTGGAAATGTCATTCTTCCCTGACCATATCAAACATCTCTTTAAAAGCTCTGCAACAGCAAAAGTTTGGTTGTTTCGTTTGGGTTTTCTTGTTGTTTCTTAAAGGCTGCACAACCTCAGAAGGTACTTATTTTCATTGCAAAGGCCCTTTGCAGCTGCTTCCTCCCACCTCTCTCTCAGCTGTTTGGATGCCCATCCTGACCGGTCTCCGGCAATTAGACACTCATTATCTTTCCAAACACGCACTTTTTTCCAATGCCTCATGTTGCCAATATTCTTTGCAAATCCATTTATTCTCCTCCACTTTCTTCTGTCCCTGCAGCATTCTGTCCTCCTGCACAGTCTGGTGCAGTGCAGAGAGCTGGTGTGATGAGGTGGAAGGGGAAAGAGGGAACATGCTAAGTCCTGAGGAGCCTGAAAAATGTGAAGGAGAAGCCTCTGAGAGCTGTGTGTGTCTGTGAACACCTGCTTACTGTTTAATAGCTTAAGCTGTGGAGCAACCTTTGTCATGCTCTGCTTGCAGGATGTTTCACCCACTACTGGCTTTATATATGGTTAAGGCTTCTGTATCTTACGATAGCAATGAGGATATTGGGCCAAATAACCCTAATTTTCTGTACATCATTCTCCAGATGTACCTCTACCTGCTTGTTTCTTTCCAGCAGAGCAAAACCTGAGGATTTTAGATGATCTTACCTGCTGAAAATCATATTTTTCTTGTGAATGCTGGCTTTATGCGGACCACAGCTAATCTCTGCAGGGATATGGCTCTAACTAGCTTTTGGTTTTAAACTTTCCTTTAATGCACTGTTCATAGTTGATCTGGTTATAGCTGCTTCTTTAAAGACCTTGCCAGTATGGTTTTCAAAAGGAAATGCTAGTTTGACAAAATAAATCAAATCATTAAAAATACTACTACAAACACACACCTGCAAGAACATAAGGGAGATGATGCATCAAAGCAAGAAAAAGAGAAGAAAAACTTTGGAGTTTAAAAGGTAGATACAGGTACCCCTTCTAGCCTAGTTATTCTCTAACTGCAAAATCAGACTTTGCTGCCATGAAGCCCTAAGCACCAGGCAAATAACATCCAAGCAGGGAGAGTTGGACTCGATAATCCTTAAGGGTCCCTTCCAAATCGGGATATTCTGTGATTGAACAGGAAAGACACTGTGTAAATCCCTGACACCATTCTTAAAATATGCCTCTCTGCAAAAAAGAGGGCAATCAGAAGTCCTGGGGAGGGATGGTGTACCACCAGTTGTGCAGAGAGCTTCCTAGAGCCCCATTTCTTCCACCAATCTGATGCAAAAACAGGCTCATTTCCCCTGATTTCTTCCACCTGGCTCCTATTTGGCCTGAGTCCCTGTCAAAGGCAAAGCCCTTCACTTTATCTCTGTGTGGCTCCATCTCTCTCTGGTACAAAAAGGTATGACCAAGTTTAATTTCATGCCATTTCTGTTACAGTTACTGACATTCAGGGTCAGGACCCCGTGCCTGTATGAAGGTAAATGAATTATTTAGGAATAATTTCTTCACTGAAAGGGTTATCAGGCATTGGAACAGGTTGCCCAGGGCAGTGGTGGAGTCCCCATCCCTGGAGGTATTTAAAAGATGTGTAGACATACACATGGGGATACAGTTTAGCTGAGGACTTGTCAGTATTAGGTTGATGATTGGACTTGATGATCTTAAAGGTCTTTTCCCATCCAGGCAATTCTGTGATTCTGTGTTGTGCACTTGCTCACTTCAAGGAAGTTGTATTTTCTGGTCAAAAAACTTTTGGAGACAGAAGTCTGTACCTCCTCTCTATCACTGGCTGCTCTTAGACATAGATGATCTCTGCTGGTAGCTCATCCAAGCTTGATCCATCATCTCCGGTTAGGCAAAGAAGAGAACTAACTCAGCATTATGGTTTCACAGAAATACAGCATCAGTTTGAATGGTCACAGCCATATAAATACATACATTCAGGTTTAAATTCTTCCATTTTACTCATAATGGTAGAACTGTGGAGGACTTTTTTTTTTTCATGTATATATATATATATCTATATGATGTATCTTCAGCTAAACCTTCAGTTTCCTTTAGAATACTTATGCTGACTTTTGAATGAGTAGAAAGGTTTTTGCAAAAGGGGAAATGAGCATCTGAAAGTGTGTTTATTCACTGATTAGTAAGTAGTTATATATGGAACTGACGCAACACAGCTTCAGTTTTCCAACATTAGCCTTATATAACTTGGGAGGGGAAATCATCTCTAGTTTTCTTATATTTCAGTAAATCATGCATCTGTATCCAAAAACTTTTCAGTACATTAATTCAGCAACAACATAAGATACATACAGAATTAGGGTATAGTTTTAAAACACGCACCTAAAATGAAGATTCTAGATCCATATTTAGGCACATTAATCTGGTTTTCCAAACTACTAACCACCTCCCAGGCGGCACAGAACACTGATGGGAGCTCGGCACTTCCAAAGGTTGCACCACAACAGCATCCAACTTTTTGACAGCCTTCTGGCAGAGACAGTTTTCACAAGCTTCATAAAACATGAAAGGCCAAAACAACATGTCCTGCAATTATCCACACTGAAAAACAATCTTAATTAATAATGATATCATCACTACTCCCTCTTACTCCTTCTACCCTTAAACTGCTGCTGAAAAGTTTTGCTTTTCCTTCATTTCTCTCCCTTTCCTCCAAGACTTTAATCCTGTACTTCAAAGTCTTTATCATCCTATCAACCTGATTTCAGTGGTGTTCGTTGTGTACTGGGTCAGATTTTACTCTGTTAGGATTACTCACCTTAGCAAATATTCCACAATTACAGCCTCAGAGGACACACATTGTTCCACTCAAATACTCAGGTTCAGTTTTGCAGCTGTAAAGGCTGATCTCGGTGACATAGCAAAGATTTAGATCAGGCTTACAAAACTAATAAAATTAGAATCAGATTTCTGCCTTTCTCCAAATTAAGCACTTAGAGGAAAAAATATTCATCAGGAGTATTAAATGCTAAACGCATATAAGTTTAGAACATTACCTGATGAAGTTATTTGTTCTCCTTTCCCTCAGGTAACAGTTTGGATGAAGGCACAAAACACCACCTGTGTGTGAGGCTGATATTGTCCATATTCTCAGGTGTCTATTTTAACCCGAAGTCACTGGGGCCAGCTCAAGCCAAACCCCATCTTTTTACTTACTCAGATCTGGGAGGGGGTCAAATTTTGACATCTCAACAAAGTGAAAACTGAAGGAAAAGCCAGTTTCACCTTTTCCAGAACTCACACCCTACTGAACATACAGCAGTTATCCCCCTCCTGAAGTCCACACATGCCCCTATTTCACCATAGCTAGAGAGATCCCCTAGTCAATTCAGCCTAAATTGAATTAAACAGAACTAAGGCAAGTGTTCAGAGCATTCTGCTTGGAAGTCACGCTCAAGCTTAAAAAGCTGAACCTTTCTTTCTAGACTAGTCACATATTCTCAAAGGGATGATGTAAAGCAGCCTCTCTTTCTTCCAAATTGATTGTTCACTTGGGAGATTTCCAGTCCAGTAGTGATTCCTAATAAGCCTTGCTGTCATACCTGCAGTTTGTAGGATGGAGCTTGTTTGTATGTAACATTTGTGATCCTCTACTAAGATTATGAATCCTAGGAGTGAATGCATCCACTACTTGATTGACCTCCACATCATTACAACACTTGAAATAGAAAACTGAACATACGCAATTAAAATTGGGTCTATGTAAACAAGCAAGTTTATCCCCAAACCAAAGGCATTGAAACAAACAAGCCTATTCTTTTAAAAAGCTCAAAGGTCTTTAACTTCCAGCCATTTCCATACCAGGCTTATAAGCACATCCCGACATTGGAGTTCCCAGTGAGTTCAGGGCCTGCTGTCGGGGTCTCTCTCTGCAGGCTGTCCCTGCCCTGTTCCCACCTCTCCTTTCCCTTCTCCTCATCAAGTCAGGGGCACCCACTAGACTCCAGCTTCCCAGCACAGTTTATCCCAAACTGACCAGTAAGTTTCATCTTTTGGACGTGCACCTCCTCCTAACCACTCTGCTCTCTCATTCTACATGGCTTCCTCAGCTGTCCCACTTTAATTCCTGTTCTTCATTCCCATTCATTATTGTTTTCTCATCTGCAGTCCAAAACACTTTCATCACAAATTTGCCTCTTGAGGTTTCTCATATGATCTTATTTCCTTCTCAAATGCTGGGTCACCATTCCTGTGTACACCACAGATTCCTTATCCTTAGTTTGGACTCTCTCCACAACTCTTTGATAGCATTTGAAATCACCGTCTGCTCCTTTCCGCTGCCTTACGTCACCTACAGCATCACTCCAAATCTAGTTTCTCTTGCCAGTTAAGGTTCAGAGACTTGATTCAGCCTTCAGTAACCCCAGACCATTAATGCATAAAGCCTTCAGGAAACTTCATTAAAAATTTGCATCTGACCAATTAAAAAAAAAAAAAAAAAATCAAAAAGCACATTGACATCAAAGTCAGTTCCAAACATCAAGCCTCTGCTCCCAGCACAGGACTGCTAGATGGTCTCATTTCATGGAGCTGTGCACGTGGGTTTCTATTCATTGGCGTTGTGATTTGAAATAAACACAGATTAACTAAATTTGTTGTGCCCTGGGGAGAGGAGGAAGATGACAATACAAGTGGGAAAGGAAAACCACACAACATTAATACTAAACTCTACAGCAAATGCCAAGTATGGCAAGTTTTGGTGGAAGCAGGTGGAGGAGGGCAGTTACCAGCAGCTGGAAATGGGGCCTCAAGCAGCAGCAGGCAACGTGATTAATTAGCAGCGCCGTCATTCCACAGTGTAGCAGGCGCCAGCCAGACTGGAAAACAAGTTTCCTTTTCCAAAATAGGGCAAGCCAGAAATTCTTTTCTACTTTCAACTCCCTTCTATTGTACAGGCCATCATGGACACTTTGCAACACTTCCATTTCCCAGCAGAAAGTCCGAACGCGTGTATCGTAACTTCTACATGGCACAATGAACCACCTTCAGAAACTCCCCCGAATTATACAACGCACGTAAGCCGCTAATTCGGGCACTTGGGTTAGATGCTGCACGTAGAACCACAGAATGTTTTGGGTTGCAAGGGACCTTTAAAGGTCCTTTAGACCAGCCCCCCCTGCAGTGAGCACATGCTCACCAGCCTCACCTCTGCACTACGGAGAAATGGCACCTCCTGGTACTAATGAATATTCTCACTCGGAGCACACTGATGTGCAGCATCCACAGCACATCTGCAAAGACCCACACTTCTCCAGTATGACGCCTCTCCCAGTCACTGGTATGTTTTAACCAGGCTTTACAGCCTGATTTAAATGGGATTTCCTCTGTAAGCTCCTGCAAATTACTTATGTTCTGAAAACTATGACCTGTGGGAATTAGAAAAGGTAACAACACTACCTCTAAAAATAAAATATTACAAGGCTGAATAATTTTTCAGTGACATACTTTGGTCTCAGTGGAGCATTAAATAAAATTTCTTCACCAGTCTGAAGAGCAAACTGTGATGCATGACAGAGTGGTTCTCCTGCCACCCATTTCAGGTTTGAATACAGACATCCGACTGAAACCACTTATTTGTGCATGCTATTTACTCACAGGTTTTTTTATAAAATAATCTAGGCTTCAACACATACACACTTTCAAATCCTCACCCCCTAAAACAGGACGGAAATGGCCTTTGTAAAGAGTATATATAGCTTAGGTCATTAAATTTAAGGTTACAAGCACCACAAATTTAAATCAGTTTCAATAAGCCCCGACTTGATTTAAAACCTTAAAAAAAACCTCAACGAAACCCAGGGTTTGGCATTCTATCTTAATCCAGCCAACTTGTAACTTGGGTCTTTTATTTCTGGTCTGTATCACCAGCGACACTGATTAATAATCGTTCTGCAGAGCACTGGCTCTTGAGGATTCGAAATGCGGCAATACGGGATCCTGAAGCACGCGGAAGGAAAGTAGGGAGTGTGAGCAGCAATGTACTGGCCAGGCAGCACTCTGCCAGGGCACCCAAAACCCAGCAGCATGGCTTACTACACCACCGAGCTGCAGGGGGTTTATTTCTACATTGCAAAGCTTTACGTTTTGAATAATATGGGTGCAACAAGCAAACAACCTTTTATTTTAACCTATCGAAATAGTGATGGTGGGGTTCCCCCACCAGACAAGCTTTGCAATACTTTCTCTGTATTTTAAACATAAAAATTGTTTCAGATTCCTTTTTTTTTTAAATCACTGTATAGAGCACTGAAAAGTCACACAGAGACATTTGCACAACCTGCGTTAGAAAATGTAATTATTATTTTTTCCATACGAAACTGGAGAGGACAGGATAAATGCAGGTCTGAGCACCTTTTCAGTCTCTACACTTTACAGGCAGTACGACCATGTGTGCTACAGAAATCCTACTGGAAGGGACAGACTCGGCTTTCTTCCAGAACTGGGCCCATCAATGCTTCAGAAACAAATCTTTTGAGTAGAAAAGAGTGGTAAGTGGAGAGGGGCATCCTTTGACTACTAACAAAGTGAAATACTAAGATTAATAGCAACCTTAATGCAACACAGAAGAACAGCAACTTGCCAAAAAAAAAAAAAATTGTTGAAGGTTTTAATGCATTTTGAATCATAATGAAGAAAAACATTTTACATCTAAAAACAAATTAGCAGAATAATAAAAACTGGCTCCACATAACTTAATTCTTTTTCCAAAAGGTACTTTTCACAGATTTAGGCAACAAATAAGATGTTTCATTCCAGCTCTTTCTGACTGTAAAGTATACACAAACTTAGTGACAACCAATGTGCATTGCTTGAGAGAAAGACGTAAAGCTTGATTTTGCCCAGTGATGAGTTTTCTGTGAAATTCTGCACAATACTGAAACTGTAACTCTTCTCCGTTTTATGAAATGCTGGACACTGCTCAGTGCTGAAAAACACTCTTTAGAGCATTCAAAGCCATGAAATGTTTTCCGTGTGTTTAGTCAATGTAGTGTTATCCACTACCACCGCTCACGTGTGCTTTCTCCCCAGGGGAAACAGCAGCCTCAGCTTAACCTTCAGTACAGGATATAAAATTAGGCTAAGTGATAGTTAAATGTTCAGCTGACTGAAGTAATAGCCTGCTCCTAAGAACGTGGCTCTAGCACCTTGTTTAGTTCATTTTTTTCCCAAAGCGTGTAATCGTCCCATTCCTGGTGCCAGAGGATGGTCCCTCCGGTGATATAAAAAGTTTGCAGCAATGATGATTACACTGCATAGAGTCTATTGGTCCTGTATTACATATGTATTAAGGAAGCTTAAACACATTTATTTTAGCAGGACCAAAACCAGTGATGCTCTCCCCCACTTCAGATAATAAAAGGATAGTCATTGCTCAAGACACCACAGGGAGGCCATGCTGGAGGAACTGCTTCTACTGGCTGGAGAGACATTTTTTCCTCTTTTAAACACCATCAACCTGTGTAAAGTTCCCTCTGTTACCAACTAAAATAAAATGTGAGTCTTTTCTTCTTAAAGAATACAACCTGCAATCCAACATCAAATGGCTTTACACAAGAGTTAAAAACCCAGGGAAGAAAAAGTGAAAATAAACTGTGACACCATCCTTTAACCCTTATTAACAGAAGACTTAAGACTGCAGCTGCTTCCTCCAACCTCACTAGTTTTGGTAGTTTAAGATTACTTCAGTACAATTCTGCGTATATCTTGCATCTCAAAAAAAAAAAACAAAAAAAAAAACCCACAAACAAACAGAAAAGAACAAGAGATTAAGCTAACTATGATGACCTGTACTATAAAGACACTATATACATTCTCCATTAAATATGTTGAGCTTCCTTAATGTTACACTCCAAAACTAAGTCTAGGACCACAGTTTCCCTACAATTACTCAATGATGCATTCATCATTCCATCCCATTGCACTCCAATGCCATTATATGTTAGTTAACAGGAGAACCAGTTAACACATCTGTCTCAACGTCACTATAAACAGTGCCGTAGAGGACACGAGCACAGCTACAGTTTCACAAAATCATCATCATGAGATAAAAAGTTCCTAACACTTATCTAGTGCCAACCCACCGTAAACTCCATGAGTCCCATTGTAAGCGTGCACCCTCGGCTTACCTCACCCTTCATCTTATACTGTGATATGTCAGACAGGGGCAGTATCTCCCTTTAGCTACAAAAATGTCTGTCTGAAGCAGCCTTTTTGTTTTTTCAAAGATGTCAGCTGCCACCTGCATTTACGTATACAATCAGCAGCCGTGGTAAAACACCCTGCTGCCAGTGCAACAAAGGCTAAGCACAGTGAGGAGCAAAACCAGAGTAAGATCATTTGGGAGAACTACCCCATTTTTGGAACAGAACAGGGGCTGCAGCAGCCCTTGCCATGGCTGAGAACAGAAAAGTGACACACGATGTTACTTATCATATTGCTCCATTAGCCTTACATGTTAATTACCTTAGGGATCACATTTAGTATGATTGTCATTCCTCTCATGTTAGAGACAGTACTTCAGCCAGAGACCAAAAGTGCTTTTTTCTAGGCTACAGAGAGATCCAATGCATCTTGACCAACATTCATTTTTGAGGTAGTACTCATTTACTTTGTATTGCTGGCTCAAAATAAAAATATGGGAAGTGAACACAATTAGAAGTATGCTCACTGTAGGTATATTACAAAAAAAAAAAAACCCAACCCTAACCAAAACCAACCACCCCTAAAAAACTTATTCCTTTTCTGGGCAGATCACCAAAAAAAAGCAATCCTTCTTACAAAGGTCAGCTCACATTCACTGGTAAAGTCAAACTTTTGTAAATGGTTTATAACAATAGCTATAAACTAAAGTGCTTCAAAATTTGACTAGATTTCAGTGATTAGAATCATAGTATTCTGGATTTTTGCTAGCAGGAAATACCATGAGATTTTAGAATCACTTTATAAAAGAAGGGCAGAAAGAATGTTTTTGTTTTTCAAAAGAAAAAGTACAAAAAGCATTCAAAATAAACCTGGCTGTCTCTACTCACTACAAGTTGCTTGCATTTTCCTTCTCAAATCAACTACTTCTCCAGTAACTGGAATAAAAATGGAGTTGAAGTTGCACTATGCCGCAGCACTAAAAAAAGTATTCCAAATCCAATGCAAACAGGGAAATGTTTACAATCATACAACTAGTGAAATTCACACTTCATTTCAAAGTTTTAGCCCTGCAGACCCTTTTTAACACAAGGCAGATATGTAGAGTCACAGAAAAACGTAACAGACTGCTATATGCTCTCTACATTAATTACATAAGTTTCACATTTATATCACAAATGTAATGCCCTACTGTGTATCTATTAAATGCTAAATAACTTATGAACGTTTATGTGCTCTATGCAACAGTGAACAGATGGACCAGTGGATGCTGTAATATAAAAGTTCATACACAAGACAAACTAATTTAAAAAAAAAAAAAAAAAAAATCACATTTTCTGTACAATTCATGCAAACTGTGCACAATGTGGTAACAAGAACAACATTTGCTGAAGTCTCCACTTAAGGAAGAGCTTTTACAGTGACAGCAGACCCGTGTTCGGAGAAGTCTGCGAAAGTATAGAAGTCCATGGCAACATAAAATGCAAAAATTCTTCCAGCATTTCATTTTTCTTGTAACAAAGCAGGGATGTTGATGTTCCAACCAATAGCCTGACGATCAAATCCGCATGTGAAGAGGTTACATATTGGATGGTCCTCACTCCATGCTGAGCAGCACACCATTCTTCTGTGGCCCTGCGACAGTTCAGGAGACGGCAGTATTACTTACAGTGTGTTTGGAAAGCTTCTATGTCAACAAGTTAGGGCAACTCAAAATGCAAACATGCAAATGCTCACACTAGTTTTTACAAAGGGAACTTGAGAATCCTAAAGGTCATTGTTACTTTCATCTGCAAGGTAAAAATCTTTATAACGATGAGACTCCTTTATACCAGCACTGGAGCCGTAATGACAGAAATGTACAAACGGGTCCATCAAAACTTAAGTTTTCCAAAGTATGTTTGCTATCTAATTACATTTTATTTACAAAAGTAAATTGAATTTTGGTTTTAGCATTTGTATTTACAAAAACAGTCTTAAAACACAGAACTACTTGTTGGCAACCACTTATAAACCTGCAAGATTTCAGTCATTCATATTTATAATTCGTAAAGGATAATACTACAGCAGGAGGAACGTCAGAGTGAGCAAAAGCAATGCCTTATTTATGGTTTAAGTCCAAAAGTAATGAAAATGCTCCAAGGAGGATTCCGACCAACATCTAAGTTAAAAAAACATTGGCCACGATTTAAGTAGTGTCAGCCTGAATGGAAATATTAAGGAAATAAATAAAAGACAAAATAAACCAAAGAAAAATCAAGACTATACAACAGACTACAAAAAGACCCAAGAAAACCTAAATAGGTCCTAAACTCCTTCCTAATTTCTGTCAAGAGCTGCTGAATCCACCCCAAAAAGCCCACTGAAGTGGCATAATCCAATTTATTTCACTTAGTCTAATTTGTTCCATTAGTGATGCTTCCCATGCCAAGTAGCACCACAAATGCACAGCAGTTGATGGCTGCAGCAAGGATGGTTTAGGTGGTAACAAATATCAAGAATGTATGTCTATAAGCATGAAAGGAAAAAACCAAAATTTATCACCAAATCATCAAGGTGAGCTCAAAAAACTGGCCTCCATTTTTTTTCCTTTCATTTTCCTTTATATAACGAAGTAAACACAGTGCAAACATTAAACCTCATAGAGAGTCACTTTTCTGACATGATTTACATTAAGACATGAAAACACATTTGAAATGCTCTTACACATTTTTTTCAATTCATAGAGAAGGCAGACACTAATTTCAATTTAGAAAGGAGAGAAATTGTGATGAAATCCACTTGAAACCATTTCCAGTTCCGATCAAAAATTTCAAAATACGTTACCTATTTGCAGGTTTCTCATTTACAATAACTAACAGTAGCATATTTGTACAGACAAGTGCCTTTCAGCATCTGCTCAGCCTTTAAGCTAGGCAGACCAAATCTTACTTTTAACCTTGTATTAAAGAAGAATAGACATACTTTAAGGCTATAAATATTCAGTTACCTGTCTATTACTGCGAGGGAGACGTGCTAATCGCACTCCTGACATGTCAAATAATCTAACCTGTCGGTTGTCATGTGGAAGGGCGATGATTCTTTGGCCAACACATACGTTAATCCTGCACAGAAAAGACAGAAGTAGGTTATGCACAAAACAGTGAGCCCGGCAAATAGAACTTGACTGTAGAAGTTTAAGCTCACAAGAAGTGATACAGCTGAGTTTTTCCTGATTAGAATTCACAAGTGAAAAAAGTATTAAACCATTAAGGTGTTTTCTATTGTACTGGATGCTCAAACAGCCTTAACATTTGTACACTGTATAAAAAAAAAAACAAACAAACACTCAGAAAAGCAGTATATTTACTGAAAATTAACATTGACTACACCTGAATTTTATAAAACCACTTCAGGCCTCTTTCAAAATTTCACAAATCTCAACTTCGCCACTAAAATTAAATGTATATTCAGTGAGTTAATAGAATAGACTATTTCAGTTGGAAGGGACCTACAACAATCATCTAGTCCAACTGCCTGACCAAAAGTTAAGCACGTAATTAAGGGCATTGTCCAAATGTCTCTTAAACACTGACAGGCTTGGGGCATCGACAACCTCTCGAGGAAGCCTGTTCCAGTGTTTTACCACCCTCCTGGTAAAGAAATGTTTCCTGAAGTCCAGTCTAAATATCTTCACATGGTGCAGCTTTGAACCATCTCCATGCATGAAAAAAACCACAGAACCCTAGAATTGTTTTGGTTGGAAGATACCTTCAAGATCATCAAGTCCAACTGTTAAGCCAGCACTGCCAGGTCACCACTAAACCAAGTCCCTCAGCTCCACATCTACATATCTTTTAAATACCTCCAGGAATGGTGACTCCGTCACTTTCCTGGCACCTCTTCCCACTGCTTTACAACCCCTTATATGAAGAAATTTTTCCTAATACCCAACCTAAACCTCCCCTGGCACAACTTGAGGCTGCTTCATCTTGTCCTACTGCTTGTTACTTGGGAGAACAGACTGACCCCCACCTCACTACAACCTCCTTTCAGGAGACTGAAGGAATTAAGGATTCGGAGATATGCTTACCTGTTGACTGCGGAATCTGTACGGATTGTTGCAATAGGAGACCTCATGTTTTTCAAATCCCAAACTTTTACAGTACGGTCATCACTACCAGAAACAACATTGTCTCCCACAGTGAAAACTGCAGATGTCACAGTGCTAAACAATCAGGAATAAAAAGAAAAACGTCAAGCTCTAAAGTTTGTTATGAAACTAGCATCTGATTTAAAGTTCTGTTTTCTGTTCCTGTGTTTTCTTTAAGAAAAAAAAGGCAAGTTACGTATTTAAAGTAACCTGAAATATTAAAATTCCAAGGGGGTATTCTAGAATTTAAAAATATCACTACAAGAACTTGTGTCACTTGGGTTATACAGGGCTTGACTGGCTCAAGTGCTAAGAAAAGAAGCCCAGCAGTGGAGAGTCACTTGGAAGAATGTCTCATACTGCATTGATTCTAATATGAGCTAAAAACATCCAGTCTTGAAATCTTAATTAACTTTTGAAGTTCTGTATTAACTTCCAGTAGGCTTATCAGACAATCAAAACTGAATCAGTGGCATGCAGAACAATTCTTGCTCTCAAGTGTTTTGAGACTAAAAAAAAAAAAGGGCAAGTTAGTAGTGGTAAGAAGCATCACTACAATTCTTCAGATTTTACCCATTATGTCTATAAATGCACAAGGCAGCCAGAGAAAGACTCCGAAGAATATTTCTAGCAAGTAGGAGTGCAATGTATTACTTTCAGAAGCGATTATATAAATAATTTTATTTTAGAATTTTATTATCTTTCTATTTTTTACTTTCAGAGAACAGTATAGTGCTGAGCTCAAATGAACAGTTCTCATGATGATGAGCCGATTTCTTTTATCTTTTACCTATTATTTCATGTTAACAAATTAAAGATTTTGCACTACTATTTTCATTTTAATACTGCACAATTTCCCAACTGAAAAGCAGGGGTTTTTTGCCCACATAATGTACTAATTAAGCATTTTTGTCTCTCCCTAAAATCATCAGGGAAGGCTTCTCAGCTCTGTTTCTACAGCTGTGATTTAATGACCTATCTTGTAACTTGGGTCACGCACATCAATTTCTTAGAATTTAGCAATTTTAATTTAAGTTGTCAGTTGTTACTGTCACTTTGGTTGTTCTGTAGAAATTTGAATTCATGTCCTATCCAAGCTGCTGATTGAGATTAGCACTAGCCAGGTCACAATAGACCAGTTTATCAAGCTTCTTAATATAAATTGACACTAAATTAAATTTTAATTAGGATGAAGACCCTCTTTATTCACAATACCAAGTTTCCTAGTGCGTTATTAGAATGCAGCTAAACTACCAGGGAGACGATTACAGTAAGAACCCAGAGATCTTCGCCTAATCTTCCAGACTTTGTGAACCAAAAGTCAAAAAGTTAGAACATACACAAAGGTCACAAGTGATGACTCTTCTTCATCAGGCACCTTTGCATTTGGGAAGAAAACTCATTCACATAGTCAAGTTACTGCAAAATAGGGTTGGTATGTTCGTAGCACCAAACTTGTTTTCCACTAGCCTGATCTCCATTCAACTTAGCAGTGTCTGCATTTCTCTCCTCACTAGTTCTTTACTCAAACTGCAAAATACCTCAGTAAAATGTTTCACACTTCCACTAAACTATATACTGCTACAACACATTTGAAACAATGTTTACAGATCTAAAATTCACTATTAAATCTCCATACTTTGCACACACATTGGGAGACTTCCTTCGATGCAAGAGGATAAGGAATTCAAGTCATAGAACAAGTTCAAGTGAGCAAATACACAGCATTTTAGTTTTCTGCTGCCAACACACAAACCTGACCTGTTTTCCCATCACACATTTCATTCCAATTACAGTTGGAATATGTTGTGAAACTGTCTTAAAATAACCCTCCAATTCTGGATGTTTTTTCACAACTTGAAAAAACTTTCCAGCTTCTTTGATCTCATATCGGTTCTCCTTTATCACTCATCACTGTCAGTTAAGTTTCTTTAACCACATAAAGTTTCTCATTCTTAGATTTATCGTTTTTTAAATTAAAACATTTAAAATTATCACCATGCAAACAAAATGCCAGCTCTAGGTTAGCTTGACCCTTACTGGTCCCATTAAAAAAAAAAACAAACAAACCAAAACTCTCAGAAGAAAACAAAACCCTTTTCTGTACTGTTTTCAGTTTAACTATTCATACAGTTATTACTGAGTACGCCAAGAAAAAGTCTGTAAAATAAAAATGCAATGAAGCTCTGCTGCAGCTCTCTCTGGCGATCAGGCAAGTGATAGAATGGCAGAGAGAAGGCTACTGGTCAATTTTCAGTGCATCCTTAAAGGTGTTTAGTGGTCTTAGTCCTCTGCCTACCCTCCCAACAGTTCATCCTTGTAAGGCACTCCAGGCTGGGATATGCAAACACACCTGACTCCAAAACCAGCCCTTTTCATAAGGAGCTTTGAATTCAAGGGCACTTTTTACTTGAGCCCACTGTTCATGATTAAGAATTTTGGTCACAGTTTCAAAGCAAATAGTGTCTGGATGTACTGCATAACAGCCCTAGATATTGCGCTTCAAAAAAAAAAAAAAAGAAACGTTACTCTTCCAGGGAAACCTACAAAAACGCTCATTCCATTCTCAAGGATATTTCATTTTCAGAATAAGATTGCAAGACTAGTCATTAAGTAACTTAATACCAAGTCTAGAAAGGCCAAAAGCAGCATAGCTCTCATACTTGACAGCTCCAGGGAGGGTTATCAGCACTTAACTGTAATCTGAGTAAAGACCAGGTGGGCTTTTTTCACAGAATCACAGAACGGTAGGGGCTGGAAGGGAGCTCTGGAGATCATCTAGTCCAGCCCCCCTGCCCGAGCAGGTTCACCTACAGCAGGTTGCACTGAACAGCATCCAGGCAGGTTTTGAATGTCTCCAGAGATGGAGACTCCACCGCCTCTCTGAGCAGCCTCTGTTCCATTGCTCTGCCAACCCCAAAGTAAAGAAGTTCCTCCTCATGTTTAGATGGAACATCCCATGTTCACATTTGTGCCCATTACCTCTTGTCCTGTCACTGGGCACTACTGAGACGAATCTGGCCCCATCCTCCTGACACCCACCCTTTAAGTATTTATAAGCATTTATAAGATCCCACTCAGTCTTCTCTCCTCTAGGCTAAAACGCCTTTTTGGTTGGTTTTTTTTGTTTTTTTTTTTTTTTAAGTGGCACATATTAAGTTAATATTTAAAAAAATACATGCATTTCAATTCAAGAACATGTACACCACTACTGACTTATAAAACATGAGCAACTGCTGTGCCCATAGGTCTTCTTATGCACTACAGATCATACTTTGTCTCCTCTGCTATTCCAAACTGGGGCATCTCTTAAGGATATCTCATTACAGACGGATCTCATCTTGAGGTTTTTTGTGGTGGTTTTTTTGTTTGTTTGTTTTTTAATTAAGACAAAATAGCATCACGAAGAAAAGCCATTTCCTGCTTATAAACTGAACCAAGATTTCAGCCCAACTGGAGAGGGAAGGTGAGAAGAAAGGGACACAAAGTCTGTGTGGGACGAAAGAAGTTAGCAGAGCAACCACTATTCAAATAATCTTTCAAAAGTATTGCCTCCCTAACCCCACCTGTATCACAAAAACAACGATTTTTTTTTTCCCCCACATCTTCATGTGGCTAGCTTTACTTTATACTAGTTTTCAGTTTATTCTAACACAGCTAAAACTATGGTTAACATCCCCTTGGCTAAATTAATAAAAAGTGTCAACAAAAGATCATCTGCCCCCATGTTAATGGAATGCTAGAAGACATTAGGTTTTTAATAAATCAAAAAGATGACAGGTATTGTAGGACTTGGAAAAAAAAAAACCCTGGCAAAGAGGAAGCAGTCTTATGACACTTCAAACAGTGGGTCCCACAGGGAGTTTGGTGTGCTACAACTATTCTCCAGAAAAGCTTCAGCCTCCGCCAAACCCCAGCAAAACTCATTTATCTTGTCATGGGGAGCAGCCGAGCGTGTACTTCCAGCTGACAGCGTGGCACTTCCTCACCACACACCGCTGCCTGGCCTCCAACATCCTGCTCCCTCCGTGGGTCTCAATCAACAGAAATGCTGTAGCGGTAGCACTCCTCATTAGGCCCAACAGCTGTCTCCCCACTCACACTGAGACACAAAACTA
Organism: Coracias cyanogaster; assembly: GCA_033124195.1. Taxonomy (NCBI): domain Eukaryota; kingdom Metazoa; phylum Chordata; class Aves; order Coraciiformes; family Coraciidae; genus Coracias; species Coracias cyanogaster. Next base: position 8,174 of record JAVSBS010025404.1, on the reverse strand, counting down.
TTTTGCATAACAATCTGCTGAAATTTCACACACAGGGGAAGGAAAAAACAACAAAAAAAAAAGGTTGAAAATGTTGGACCATGAAATGCTGATGCAGAACCCTTATTGGCAATGCACCAAAAAAAAGTTAACACTGCTCTTTCCATTTTGATTTGCAACCTGTACTGGGATTTGCCGTTGAACGCTGGGAGACAACACGTTTTCCTATCTGTGAAAAGGTGTCTACTCGTAAGCATTAATCTGTGCGTGGGGTGAAGTTCTGGAGAAAAGGGACTAAAACAGAGCTTTCAAATAAATTTATTCAATGTGCATCAAATTGTGGTTAAACGGCATAATATGAGTGCTCAAATATGTCCCGCTCATTTTAAGTAGTAAACACTCAGGAACAAAACCTAAAGGAAGCTCTATTTGGGACAGCATTTCCTGCACAAGTTTCTTTCCTTTTAGGGGAATGAAGCGTATCCCCACACAGAGCAGTCTGCAGACTGCAGGAGAGCCAGGACCTGGGCTCAAAACCTCCAGATATGGGGAACAGCTAAAGAGTGATGGCACTGGCCACTGCAGTCCCGGGTAAGGAGCACACCAACACCTCCAACCTTTGGCTGTGCATTCAGGTTTCAGAAGTGCTAAAGGCACTTGATTCCAGCAAGAGTTACACATACAATTCCCAAATCTGTTTCTGGATTTATCTCCAAATATCAGCACAGCTTTTTCCTCCAACTTGAAAAATGGTAAGAAAAAAAATGAAGGAATTAACACAGAAGGGGAGGGATTCAGAGATGACTGTTAGCACTGAAAAGTATTTTTTTTTTTTTGGTAGCATTTAAACCAATGTCTATTCCAGAGATACACGCTTTTAATTTTAACCACTTACTCTTACAGCTTAAGGAGTAGTTTATTCACATTTTAATATTTCTTTATTAATTAGGAAGCAATTTTTACCATGAGGAAGTTTGCCAATGACAACAAAAAAGGGTTCAAGAACAAAGGAAACAAAACTATCAAATAATATTAATTTAATATTAAGTTGCTTTTTCAGCACTTCGACAACTGCATGACAATATTGGGTTGGGAGAAGGTTAGAACAGAAAATGGGGTATTCAGCTGCGCAAGAGAGCAAATACAGGTAATTTGGATGTAAAATGTGCCAGCCCCCGTCTGTCCTGAAACAGACTCACAAAGAAGCTAACAAGATGGGAAGTTAGAAAAATTCAAAGCTGGATGCTTGAGCTATCAGCTACTAGCAGCTCTAAGAAAACCACTGAAACCTTTAACGTGCTCTGGTACATGTATGTAATAAATGTAAACCAAAAGCAGTTTGTATGTACATGTTTAGAAGCACAAAATTCAAGAAAAGAAACCCTAAAGCTTAAAGTCCAGGTAATAATCTTCATTTAAACAATATGCAACATGCAAAAAAGGGATCAGAACACTGTTGCAAAGGCAAGTTTGGGGCCTCTTTCAATAAAATGCAAGAGAAAATAAATACTACCGGCAATATCAGAATCAAGTACGGCTTGGGGAGAAAACCAACGGTTTCAACAGAAAAATTTTGCATTTCTTACAGAAGCGAGATTGAGAGATCCACAGGTGGTGAATGCCTAAGGCATTCTTTGATTAGAAACAATAGAAAAACGGGAGACAAAGCATGCCTGACAGCATTAATAGCTGAAGCAGGAACAGGACCATCTTGAAACAAACAGATGCTCTGAAGTGGTTGAACTCCACTGACAGCATCCAACTTGTGACATTTTGTTTGGCACAGGAGACTTCCCTTCCCGGCACAGCTTTTACTCAAAGGTGCAATACTTGCATTTGTAGAACTACCTCTAGATATGCTTTAGCTTCACCAAGAAAATGTGGCTGAGTAAGAATACCTATGAGTGACCTTTTAATTTGGGGGATATCTAGAATAAGCCTACTTTCCAACAGGGATGTCTAATGACATTGCTGCCTGAAGAAAAGGCATCTCCCCCCTCCCATGACTTGGTCTTTCAAGAATAAGACATAGACACATACCAGAGTATGAGAATTAAATCCTGCAGAATAAAGAAGCTGGAACATCTAGCTAACCTTGGCAAATCTTTGTGTCCACAAAACTAAAGCAATTATTAGACTCTTGATACAGAATGCCATTCTGACATTAATTCCCAATTCACTAAATGTCAGAATTCAGACCAGCATCCTAATCAGCTCCTGCTTAAGTATTTTTATATTTTTTAATTCAGATTTTCCAGGAAGCATAGGAGTCTGAAGATTAAAAGTTGAAGCAGCAAGACACATTTGTAATTCTCTATTTCAAAGTTCTCAGGATGAAGCATAATTCTCCATCTAGTTGCATATTCAGAAACACACAGACAGCAAATGAACAGGAACTTTCCCTTCTGATGTCCTACAGCCACACAACCAAAGTGAAAGGAGAGGAGTCTGAAAGTGCTGTAAGCCACCTTGTTCAGCTCTTTATCAGAAATAATAGAATCACAGAATCGCCTGGATTGGAAAAGACCTTTAAGACAATCAAGTCCAATCATTAACCTAATACTGACAAGTCCTCGACTAAACCATATCCCTAAGCACTATGTCTACAAGTCTTTTAAATACCTCCAGAGATGGGTCTCCACCACCGCCCTGGGCAACCCATTCCAATGTCTGATAACCCTTTCAGTAAAGAAATTCTTCCTAACATCCAATCTAAACTTCCCTCGGCACAACTTGTGGCTGTTTCCTCGTGGTAAACCAACCCATTATTTTGAAATGTGTTTTAAAGTCAGCTAAAAAGAACTACAACTCCCATGAATCATTGGGGAGTCCTCCAGAAGCCAGAAGTCGCAGAGGCAGCAAGGTACAAAAACTCAAAAGAAAACAAAAACTCCCTCTTTCCGCTGCGTCGTCCAGAGAGAAAGTTCGCTGCGGCCAAGCCTCCCCCCCACCCCTCAGGCCTCGCAGCCGGGGGAGGAAGGAGGGAGGCGGAAGCAGCTGAACGGGAGCTGCTGCTTTAAGAATCCAAGCACCTCTCCTCGCTCTAAGAAT
>JAVSBS010025403.1:0-66265 GCA_033124195.1 Coracias cyanogaster | reverse complement strand
TTTTAAATGAAGAAACAACAAAAGTTGAAGTATTTAATCACATCTGCTGCCTCTAGCGTTCATTTACCCGTCCTTGTTTATTATCAATCTAAAAAAATGTAAATATCTATGAATAATAACATTCCCCTCTCTGTGTTCCAGAAGCTCTAAACAAATATGAGCAAACTCTCATGGAGGAGGAGGAACCTTCCACCACAATATTGACTTTGTCTTAAGAATATATGTATGACTTTCCCATACATTGATTTACGTATATGTATACATAGATAGAGATGCAGGAGTTCTTTATGTCTTTTGGGTTTTTCTGTTGCTCAGAAGGGTGCTTCTTTAGTCCTTTCCTGTGCCTTCACCAGGGTACTTGGGATTTCTTGCTCAGTTTTAAATAAGTTACAGCATTATAAAGGTTTTTGTGTAGTTCTTTTAAAATATTAGAAACACATTCGTTAGACTTTAGCAAGACATGTGTGAATTATAAAACTTGCACATTCTTGTAGTAAGTTTCTCAACAACTTGTTCTCTAACATTGTTTTGCAGATGTGTTGCTCTTTGCAGTCTTGGTATTTGGATATGTGAGGAGCTAGTTCATGAATCACATCATCCTCAGATCAAGGAAGCATTGAATGTGATTTGTGTTTCTTTAAAGGTGAGAAACTAGCACTTTTACAATGTATATTGCCTTTACATGTAAAAATACTTTGCCTTTTCAAAGTTGTGATCACATTTTAGGATCCTTACTTCACAGTCCCATTTTCAATTCTTACAAAAGGCTGAATTCAGTTTAACTGGTGGATCTCTAAACTCTGTCAAAAGAGATCTTTACCCTTCTTTAAGTTTGGAGGAAAAGGTATGCTGGGAGATAAGATAGTGGTTCCCTATCTAAATATATATCATTAGCCGCTTCCTTCTAACCTCTGCCCTTGGAGCATAATCGTCTGTCTATCACCCCATGAAAGATTATTAATCTTTCATTAATAATCCCTGCAATTTAGGTTTCAGGAAAATGACTACTGGCTTTGTCCAATTTTGTTCAGCTATACCCCTTCTCACATCCTGTACCCAATCTTCCAGCATGGTTTTCTGCATCTGTCTGTAGCTAGATCTAGGAGCCTGTGGTGGACTAATGTTGAGTAAGGGCCGAACTCACACTCAGCTACTTACTCCCCACTTCTGAAACAGGACAGGGGGAGAAAACAGGATGGAAATTCTTGTGGGTCAAGATGAAGACAGGGAGATTGCTTAGCAGCTGCTGTCAAGCACAGAACGAATATGACTTGGGGAAATTAATTTTATTTAAAATAATTAATTTAATTTTAATTTAAATAATTTGGACAGTGAGAAACACAAAATTTAAAAGACCATCTTTTCCTGCCGTTCCCTTTCCCCTGGCTCAACTTCAGTCATTTGTTCCAAACTCTACTGCCTCCTCCTGCTCCCTCCTGAGTAGTGCAGAGGGGGTGGGAATTAGGGAGGTCAGTACATAACAGTTCCTGTCTGCTGTTCCTTCCCCCCTGTTCCTCTGTGGGTCCTTCCAGTAGCTGAAGTCCTTCAGGATGAGCCTGCTAGTGTGGGCTATCTGTGGACTGCAGTTCCTTCAGGGAATATCCAGTGCTGCAGCATGGGATACTCCATGGCTGCAGTGTGGATATCTCCTCTGGCATGGTCTTTTCCTAACGCTGCAGGGGAATCTGTGCTCCAGCACTTGGAGCACCTCCTCCCTCTCCTCCTTCTCCGACCTTCATATTTGCATGCTGTTTCTCCTTCTTTTTGTGTGTTTTGTTTGTTTGGGTTTTGGTTTGGTTTTTTTTAACTCTTGTTCTCTGCCTGTGTGGCATTTTTGCCCTTTCTTAAATATGTTTTCACAAAGGTGCCACGTGCTTGGCAGATGGTCTCTGCTGTGTCCTTCGGTGGGTCTGCTGCAGAGCTGGCTGGAACCTGCTGTGTCTGGCAAGAGGTGGTCCCTAGCCTTCTCTCACAGAGACTTCCATGTAGCCTCTTCATTACCAAAACCTTGCCATGTGCATCCAGTACAGATCCATAAAAAGACTCTGGAGAACAGAAGTGTCAGAGTCTTTCCTTCTTCAGCATTTGTGTCTTCTGTCTAGGTTAGCCATGGATGCTGAGATAAGTCACGTTCCTCACTAATTGGCATCCTGGGTTCCCCAGCTCTGATTAATAGTACTCTTGAAGTCTCCATGGTGCATTCCCCTGGCACATTGCAAAAGGAAAAGGCCAAAGTAGAGAGGAAACTGGAAGGGATCCCAGTTTGGGGAGCCATCTGCCATCGTGTGCAGAAAAGTCTGTCCCAAGCCAAGTTACTGCCTCATACTCTGGCTACCAGAATGAGTGCAGCATCCGGGGTAAGAGGGGGAATAGGATAGAAAGTGTTGAGGTGACAAATGCAAAGGCCAAGCAGAAGTGTCTCAAAGCTTCTCATGCTTCTTGCTCACCTGTGCTCTTCTTGGCCCCACTAACCAAATCCCATTATCCCCATATCGTCACTACATTCTGTGTCTGTTCACTTCTGAGTTGGAGAGCCATTGCATGATGTAGTATTGCTTCTCAGCCCTGGCTAGACATTAGAGAGATGTAGAGTACTTGTGCCACATGCATGGAAGCACTGGAAGATGTTTGATTTCCTTTGGCAAAGTGCTTTTCTGTGCTTATTCCAGGACATGTCATTCAGGCCACTACCTGTTAGAGAGAATCTGAATCCAAAGATGAGTCAAGAGTTGGCATCAAAGTTTGCGTGAATAAACTACCTTTTGAAAGGGAATAATAAGAACTCTAATTTTGGTGAGGATGATAGAGGACCTGGTTTTGTGGCTATCATTAAAATTTATTCCCCATTTTTTATGAACTGTGCTGCAACACTGGCTAATTTTACAGTTTTTCAGGAGGATTTAACTTTTCCTTTTTGATATGTGTTGTGGGTTGGCCCCAGCTAGCAGCCAAACCCTCACCCAGCTGCTCACTCGCTCACCCACCCCCAGCAGGAGGGAGAACATAGGAAGAGCAGCAGTGGGTCCCTGGTCTCTTCCTACAGAGGCCAAACCTCCAGCCCCCTGCTACCAAAACCTTCCCACCTACACCCAATACAATGGTTCTGAAGTGAATTTGTACGGTAGTCACCATGCAATTCTGTATAAACACCTTCACACTAAATTCTTGAAATCTAGGATGATTTACTGTTTTGATATTTGCTGTTTTGGTTGAATCTGTTAAGCATTGCTAGTAGGCACAGGGATTCTCACCTGGAAATGCAGCTTGCTCAGATACAGCTGGTACATTGTGGTGCAATGCCTGTAAGATGCTCCTGAACAGAAGAGATTTTCTGACTTTTGTCTGCCTTTCCTTTTGTGAATGACAGTTTTCACTATTCTGAAACTAGTCTCATTGGATTTCAACTCCAGTCATGAGGTTTTGTGTTGGTGGTAGTATATCAACAGTATATTCCTTTCATTGTGTTAAAAAGCTGCACTGCTTCAGCTTTTATTTTTCTTTGATGTGTGTTTTTGTTTTCCTGCTTTTTGCAAGTCTTTTTTCACATTTGTTCATGTTTTATGGAATAATTAGAATATTATTAAAAACATCTGATTTTCTAGCATTTTGCAAATTTGCATGTTCATGAACAATATCTTCAACTTTTTAAGTACTCTTCTATTTTCAGAACCTTTCTACATGCTCTTTTATGTCAGAATTGATTGAGTAGTGTAGTCTTTATATAATAGTTGATGAAAACTGAGGTGTACACCTGTTATACATGGCTGGTGTTAGACATTGGGGACTAACTATTCAGCAATGGGAATCTGAAGACTGTCTTAGCAAATCAGCTGATCACATTCTCTGAAGCAGGATTTGAGTCTGTCTACAATGGGTAGCTGCAGGGCTTTTAGAATTAGACTCTAAATTGCAATTTCCTGTTTTGCAAAATCACGCTCATCCTTTGCAGCTTCACTAATACTCTCTTCCAGGGTTTTCCCCTTGCCTTTTCATATCCCTTGACTACTGCATTTTATCAAGTTCCTGCGCTAGTTTGGTATTAGGCAAATAACATTGTTTTTATCCTACTTCTGTAGTTTATCAAGGTTTGAACTATTTTTAATCCTGACATTCACTGTGATTTCTGTTATTCATTAAAGCAATTATTTGTATCTCATTTATGTTAAACATAAATTACTTCTTGAATGCGAAGACAAAGATTGCTGTATTTCTACTTTGTTTTGCATTGCAAAAGCATCCAGAACATGTTGGCTTTTCTCCTATTCTGAGCAGTGTTATACATTCACAATTAAGTTTAATGATGAAATGAAAAGTTCGTAAATATATCATGGGAGAAACAAATGAGCTCTAATTTGTTTACCTAAGCAATCTCCTGGCTTCCAAGTAGTTGGAGATTTGAACTCCCAGAATGGATTATTTTCTTATTTTCAGGAGCATTAATGGATACGGAGCTATAGTCCTAGTCCAATTTACTGATGAGTACAGTTGAACAAATAACATTGAGTAGAACTGTTAGCAACAATTTTATGCCTATTTCTGAAATATAGAAGCCTATTCAACACTGTAGTCCAGCAGCTTGCTCTGAGCATAGCTTGCTGTGAACATAGCCACGCTTCTCTTGGTGTGGCGATACTGCTGTATCTGTGTTAACCTCTGCTGATGTCTGAGCACAGAGAATCCTAACCAGCCACCCACACCCCTGCACCTCATGTCATGCTCCTCTCAAAAATGTTGCAGATACATCACAAAATTGCGTAGTACAGAATTAGTTGAAGGAGTGCTCGACATAAGTTATTTGCAAGTATGGACAAGGTTAAACTATTAATGTAACCTCTGGAAAGCAATGGACCCTTGCAAAGATGAAAGGTATGGTAACACTTCCCTTCCAAGAAAAAACCTGAGAGCTGGGTACCAAGCAAAGCACCAGTTCATTGAAAAGGTTTTTTTTTTCCACCAAGTAACTTTTAAAAAATCCCACCCACAGTTAAACTACTAAATATACTAAATATAAAGTCATATAAAAGTAACAAAACATACAGCATTTTGCAGAAAGAGAGAACGGTGGGTGAAATATTTGTGGCATGGCACAGCCACCTTCATGCCACCTGTGAAGGCTTTTGGAATAGAGGTCAGAGCAAAGCAGCTGACTTGAAAGGGGTGAATTGTTTTGCTGTCCAGCATAAACTCAATGTTGCTGCTTAAGTTCAGGAAAATATCCTTCCCGGATACAGAGCTCTCTACCTGTCTGTTCTAAAGTGTCTGTGCATTCTTTTGAAATGTGATATATGGACCATGCTGGGACAGATTTCTGAAGTAGATAAAGGATTTGATCTGTTTGGGCCAATTTCCATTTTGTTGATCAAAACTTCCTACCCAGTGCTCTTCCCTTGAATAAGACTTGAAAATTTGAATGTGAACTTTATTTGTATTCATTAGTTTATACCTTGCTGTTAAATTTATATCTCCACTGACTATTGTACCCTTTCTTAAATAAATAAAAAAAACCCCTAAAAAGTTCTCATCCACCAGAGAAAATACAGAGGTAAAATAATGTGCATAAACTATTTTACAGCCTTATAATCATCTTTTTTTTTTTAAAAAAAAAAAAAGCAAAAAAACCACCCAAAACCCTAGAAGAAAAGAAGAAAACATTCCCTGTTATCAAGTAGTGAATGGCTGATTATTCAAAGACACTGAAAACTCTCCAAGCCTTTTTCTCAGGTTATTTTTTCTTAAATTCAGTAATCTGGATATTCCTTATTAAGATGCTCTGGTTTCTTCACCCTTTTTGTCCTCTTTGGTGACTCTAGGGTTTTCCTGCAAGCTTGTAAGGATGTTTCCAGCAATCTGAACTTGATATCAAGTTTTATAATCAAATTGTTATGCTTTCAATTTTATTTAATTTTTTTGGTTTTCCGTTGAGCTTGAACATTATAATCTGTACCCTGCTTACTGTGCTCTTACAGTGTATGTCCACAGCATGGAGAGGGTCTATCTCACAAGGGATAAGAAATGGTGATGTTCTTGTTATGAGCTCTGGCAAAACTTGCAGATGTAAGACATCTGCCATGTTTTAGTTAAAAGCCAGCAATAACCTGAAACTGAGATACAGGAAAAGTCAGAACAAGAATTAACTTACCCTGTGTACTCTGGTTTCCATCTCTGTGGCTGACTTGCAAGACCGATTCATAGTATTTATGCTTACATAGATATCACAAATAAAAAATGTCGATTAAAGCTTTGTACGCCACATTTTGCTTATGCTTATACCTTTTCTTTTCAAGTAAAAAAAATGATAGTTCTGCTTTTATAAGAAGCTGGCCCAGGGCAGAGTTTTCTTCCAGTGTATTTTAAATTTTTACCATTCAAAATTTTTATTCTGAAATTATTAATTTTCTTCCCAGGTTTCATTGTCCAAGCATTTCAGTTTTTTTAAAGCACTTTTTTTTTAAGGTTTGTGAGATATACCCTTCCCTGAAAGGTTAATAAAAATGGATTAATTAAGAAAACAGCCTAAAAAGCCAAGAAATAAAATCTCCAGTATTTTGCAACACAATTTTCTGAGTTTAGAGGTACACTTTCAGCCACCTTGCAGCACACACCTGTGACAGCTTCCCTTCTGAAGAAACCGAACAGGATTTTTCATTATTAAAGAATGAATTACCTTATTGTTTTCCAAGTGATTTGAGATTCATAGTATGATGGTTTGGAATACTTGTATTCATTAAAGACAGAGTACTTTCTTGAATAAGAATATATTTGAAGTCCTTCCCATGGGGCTGTTGCATGTTATTTTTATTTCTGCATGGTTTATGCTGTCTTCTGAAGTCTGTAGTTTTGCTGTGCTAGTAGCCATTTTGCTCAGATTTGTTTTTAGCTCAGCTTTGTAGGATTCTCATGCACTAAATGAATAAAATTCACTTAAAATTCAGTTTGGGCTTGTTGTTTGGTGCACAGCTTAATGTTTTAAGGCAAGTGTGATGAAAGAAGAAGCCTCAATTACATGTCCTGTGCGTTAATAATTTAAGAAAATGTATCCGTCTTTATTTCTTTGTTTTCCCACTTAGGAGTGTAGGGCAGCTTGTGCATCTACTCCCAAGGCTGGGGACTAATTGCACAAATGCATTCAATTTTGCATTGACCAACACAGTAACTTAAACATTTAAGTAACTGTTGAAGGCAGGCTCCAATGCAGCAATGTTCTCTTTGCCTTTAGCAGAAAACAGAGAAAAGAGGAATTAAGCACAGAAGCTGAGGTTCATTCGTTTCCATTCATACAAGGGCTGTACACAGCAGTCACTAACAAATCCAAACAGCTAGTCTCACTGGTAGTACTGTCTTGCATGTTGGATCCACAGCTGGATCCAACCTGCCTTGGTTCTCAGCAAAGACTTCTCATTTCAGAATGATTGGGGTTTTTTGCAGTGATGCATTAACATTAATAATTATCAAGGTAACAAAAAATGAATTTGTTCTTTCTGGCTTTGTGATACTATACTAACTGGTCTGAAATTAGGAGGTTCCTCTCCCCTTTCCCACATTGCGTGCAATTCCCTGATTGTCTGTCCCAAAGCTTTGATATTAGCTGCTAACATTTGGTTATAACTATACAATGATTCCTGTTAGATTTTGTAAAATCTAATTCTCTTCCTCCAATAAATAGGTACATAAGGGACTCTATGTATAAAACTGTCACTGAAATTCCTGATGACCTTACCACCTAACGTACTGTTACATGAAATGTAGTCATTACTGTACTGTGTTCTCTTTTCTAGTTTCCAAATAAAACAGTAGCCCAAGTTGCCTGCAGTATGCTAAGCATGCTGCTACATTATGTACATAGACTTCAAGTGTATCAACCTGATTCTCCTTTAAGAATTATTCAAGTAAGTAATTTTAAAAAATAATTCTTTTAAATGTAACAGTAAAATGTATTTCAGTAAAATGAAAATAGCAGAATATTGACAAGTGTGTTTCACAAAATACTAAGTTAGTAGAAACATGGTCTTTACTGGTCAGTAGTTGTGTGGGTTCACATTGCACTTACTTGCTGACTCCAATATTAACATGAAAATGACTGTCTCATGCTTCTTTATTCACCAGTACAACTGTGTATATGATAGTATTGTCAATAAAGTGCATTTAAAAAAATATTAAATATCTTCAAATATATTTATTTAAGTTTAGTGAGAAAGTGACCACTTAAAATACAGATCTACAATTGTATTCTGTGTATCCCTAGGCAAACCAGTTTGCATTATAGTGTTTCAGAATAAAGCAAAAATAATTATTTTGAATATGCTTTAAATAACTAGGAAGTAGACTATAGCCTCTGTGAGTCTGAACCACAGAGAAAAAAATGGAAGTCTCCCAGGTAACCAGAAAGGGAATTGTGTGGAAGCTTCTTAAGAGGTATCACAAGTTATTTCTCTGCTCCTCTGCAGTCATATTGTTGATTAAGTAGAGGCAGAGTGTTTACAAATTCTAGTAGTTCTAAGAAGTAATGGAGCTCAATGAGTCCCATCCACAAACCCTTCCTGCACCCTACAAGTATGTTGAATCAAGTTCTCTTCCTGCCTGAATATTTAGAGTAGTTTTATAGTTTCATTGTCCCTACTGTACCTATGTCAGTCAAGCAGAATGTATTCCTTCAATGTCTTTTATGAAATTGAATTAAAAGGATGCTATTTTTAAAAATAGTGACAAGGAATATTGTAATTTGTCTCAGAATAACTTTTAATCGAATTTAGCCCTGAATCTAGTGTTGTGTCACATTTATGTCATTAAAAATTTATTTTAAACTTAAATATTTGGATTGTATTGTTAAAGAAATGATGCTATATTTTCCACAGATTCTGATAGCAACTATTACCCATCTGCTACCCAGTACAGAAGCTTCCTCTTATGAGCAGGACAAGAGGGTAAACATTTTCTTTTCTTTTTAATGTGTTAATTTAATTAGAAAGGTGTATGACACGGCATCATTACAAAATTTAAGCTGTGCCTTAAAGTAGGGATTCAGCTCTTTAAGTATAATACAGTATAGTCTTCTCAGAATTCTAGCAATATTCTTTATACAAGTGAATTTCTAAAGTTTTTTGTAGGAAAATATACATATACAATTAATTGAGATTGTTTTCAATAATTAGGAAGTCTTCATTTTCCTTCTCAGTGAACTTACAAGCAAATAAAGTAATGCAGACTTCTCAAACTTGCCTTATAGTGAAAATACATTCTCAACTTGTAGAGAATATCTTTCAAAATATTTATGAGATTATTATTTTTTGCACTCTCAATTGTAAGTACATTCTTGAGCAAGATAGCCTGAGATCTTCAGATTAATTTGATTGTTGTCATCCTTCAAAACAATTGCTATCGTTTTGTGTTTTTAGTGGCTCTGAGACCCCTAGCTCAGACAGGCTTCTTCTTCACCTGATGCTCACAGCAGTACTTTTGTGCCTCCTGAGAGATGTATCTCTTCTGAATTATTTGGCTTTGCTCTAGGACTGTGAGGCTCAATGGTCATTTAAACTTGGGCACTTTGGTGCAGTTGGTCACTATCAGCTCTGCCCTTCTGGGCCAGACACTCTCGTGGGACCTGGCGTTCATCTCTTGCTTAATTTGTCCTCCAGAGATCCGTTTTTCTTCTCCTCACTGCTCACGAGGAGGCAGGGGCTCTTGTAGACTGCAGCGGTATGCCAAGCTAGCCACCTTTCCACTTGAGATGTTTCCCATAAATCAATAAGTCTCCCTGTGAACTAATGCTGATTATTCTACGTCAAAATAGTATAAAAACTTGGCTTACCTAGTTTGACAAACTTAGTCCTAGTGAGTTTCTTAAAAACTGGTTTAATATAAAAATACTCAGAGCCCTTCATCATTAGGTGTGTTAGACTGTACCTCTGAGATACAAAGTTGTAATATGTTATGTGAAATGAGTATGATACTTATATGTCATGTATTAGTAAATTAGTTAAGTGGATTTTCTTTGAAAGACTTTTATTTAAATAGGGAAATATTTTGGAGAATCTTGCAGCTGTTTATCTGCACTGTTTCCTTTTCTACAGCTGAGTTTTAAAAATAATTACTTGAATACAGTAAGTTATTAATAATTTGGTATGTATGTCTCAATCTAATTCTGTTCTACAGTCTTTAAAAACATCCCCTAGAGGGAGTTGGTTCTTTTGCTGGCTGAGTAACCTACAATAAAGCAAGCAGTTGGATTTCTTTCAGATTATACCTGGTGCTGCATAGCATTATTGAAGTGTTGTGAAGTAAATTCTGTTATTTATAAAGCACTAAATGCACCTCAAATAGTTCAGTTCTGTGTGATTTTTTTATTAACTTTACGGTGAGATTTATGTGCAGAATGGCACATCAGCCTTTATTTGTACCTATGTAATCTGTCACTTTAAAAACAGCACCCTACAAATCAAATTTGAAAATCATGGGTATCCTCTTAAGCACAGTATCTGCTCAGAGACTTACCATGCTGAGAAACTCTTCTATGGATGCTCCTTGTTAAATAGCTCAGTAGCTGAAGTTTTCACTGATGGCATAGGTTTTGAAGATACAGTGGCTTTTAAACAAGTATGACCTGCCATTATTGCAGAAGGCTGACTCTTCTGAATTGAAAATAAGAAAGTAAAACAGAGAAGTAAAATAAAGTGATAAATGGGAAAGAACAGGCGCTGGTTTAATTGATACGTAATTGAAAGTGTTTGTTCCAGTTGGTGGTTTCTTTACTTCTGTGCTTATTGGATTGGATAATGGCCTTGCCGTTAAAGACCTTGCTGCAGCCTCTTCACACTGCAGGAGCAGAAAATGATAAGACTGAAAGATCTGTTCTTAATTGTATATATAAGGTACGTGTTTCTTTACTCGCTAGATGAGAATTTCTGTGTATGGAGATGGTGTCAGTTTTCAAGGAAATGAAGATAGAATTTTTCTGTAAGCTGACTTCCATTCTGCTGCTGAAATGTGGAGTGCTCTCTTAGTAGTTCTACATTTTACTGTAACTGCTTCATAATTGGTATATTTGGATGTTGATTTTGTCTTACATTTTGTGATGTTTAACCAAGCTCCTTTTTGTATGTCACCGATAGCAGATACTTGTGTTGTAGAAGACTGGCTGTACATTTAAGACAGGAGGATATAGCTTTATATACCGAGAAATTTTATTTAGAAATAAGCAAAGTAAAAAGCACCAAGTTATAATTACTGTCTTTAGGGAATTAAGATACAGTTGGGGTTTTTTTTTTGCAAGGGAAGGGGATTAAAACCTCCAGCAGCTTAGACCTAGCATGTGTAATTAAAGAAGATAGGATATCTAAAAATAAAGGTGTCTTAGTGATTTGTTGTAAGTTTTGTTTCTTGTTTCTTTATTGTTAAATTCCACTTCAGTGTAGATGCTGTTTTTACAATTTTCTTGGCAGACCAGGATATGTTTCTGTAAACATTAAGCATCAAAATTTTCCAACATTTTGTTCTGCCTACCTGGTTCTAACAAATAAATTTAAAAATGTAAATAAAAATAAACTTCATTTCTTATAGAACTATAAAGTAAACATTTCAGTGATTTAATGAAATTCTTGTTTTGTTCTAGGTTCTGCATGGATGTGTCTATGGTTCTCAGTGTTTTAGCAACCCTAAATATTTTCCACTAAGTCTTTCTGATTTGGCCTGTGTGGATTATGATCCTTTTATGCATTTAGAAAGCCTGAAGGAACCAGAACCACTGCATTCTCCAGACTCAGAGAGGTCTTCTAAACTTCAGCCAGTCACTGAAGGTTTGTCAAATTGCCTAAATACATTTTCTTTCAAAAATAATTTATCTTGGCTTCCAGTATTGAAGTGTTGGTCTCCAGCATAAGTTTTAAATTATACCTAGACACTAGGTAGGAACCATTAGTATGGAATGAGCTAACATAATTTTGAGCAATTACTGTTTGATTAACTGAAAATAAGTGTCTTCTGAACAACAGGAAAATCGATTTGATATGGATTCTTTGGTGCTCTGTGTATCAGCAAAAAGCGTTAAGTACTGCAGCATGGATAAATGTTGCTTTTCACTTTCAGTATATTAGTTTATTTTTTTTCTTAATTTTGCTCCTTTTTCTAAGAATATTTTGGATTTATTCCTATCTGAGCTTGCAGTATTGAAAGCTTTCTATGAGAATTTTAGCCTATCATTTGTTGTCAATCTGTTTACACTGTTTAAAACCACAGAGTTACCTAAAAAGAGATATTTTCTCTCATGTGCTTAGAACCTTAAGAGACCCAGGAATTAACATTTCCTTCAGAACACAGGGGGAAAAAAAAAAGAATCAAGAAACGAAGCTACAGTGGAGAAGCCTATATTATGCAGTGTATCTTGTAAATATCAAATGGCTACATTGGGAAGAAAATTGAAAAAGATGAGATTAATACTGATACGAGAAACTCTGTGTAGTGCTATTCTCCCTCCATATTAAGTTGTTCCATTTAGGCTTCCTTTAAAGGTATTAAGAACCAGATAAATGCAGCAGCTCTTTGTAGCAGCTGTGTGCTAACAGCAGGTGATTTTGTGGTCTGTAGTGACTACGTGCTGTTTTTTATGTAGAGAAAATGGCTAATCATTGTGCCCTTGTCTAAGGCATGCTTCATCATCCTCAAGTACTTTTTTGGCCAAAGAATTCTAAACATAGAGCTGTCCCCTAATAAGCTCAGTATTGGATTGAACAAGTCTGATTTGAGAACTATTGGCAGGAGGAGCTGTAATTATTAAATTTACTGAAGAATGAAGCAAGGTACTATAGTTGGCTTTTTGTCAAATGGCTGTGGTCTTATTAGTAAAAAGTAATCATCTGCTGGGTCAGAATGAAAGAGGCTTCGAAGGATTCATTCTGTCCTAATTACAGTCTCACCTATACATATTATGTAAAGCTAATATTTAAAGCATTTCCCAAAATTAACTTCCACTGCATGTTCTGTTACAGTGTAGTGAATTGTAGTAGCTTTTTATGCCTGGCATCTTTTGTATTCTGTAATAATCTGTAATTACGGGTTAGCAGCAAATGCCGTATGGCTTGTTTAATCTGACAATCTGAAAAGACAACCTTGAATAGATTTCTCTTTAAATGAAAGTAGTTGCACAAAGCCTTAGCATCGATATCTTCATTTTGCATTTTCGTACGTGATCTGCTCTTTTATCATTTCTTGTTAAATTTCTAAATAAAAGTAATTTCAGATGTTCCTTTTATCTCTCCAAATGGATTAAGGAAGCCCCATATGTTTTTAAAGTTTCAGGGCTCGGGAATTGTAAGTCAGATCGTGAAATTTAATTGACAAACTACGACATTATAATGCAACCCTGGTCTTGCAACCTTGGCACTTCTGGTCCACATTGCCAGACAGAGAATAAAATTGGCAGTGCTTAACTGATCGCACAGCATCTGTTCTCCTTGGCTTTGTTGGAGGAGTGAGAGGAGTAAAGTTAGTGGATAACAACCAGTCTGGGACTCAATCAAGACAGGGGGTCAATTAGTGCAAGCTAGCATTAGAGCTATATGCCATTGGGTCGACTTCTTTTTTAGTAGAGGAAAGGTGCTTTTGTGATAACCATTTTTGAAGGAATGGAAATGGGCAGTACAGCAGTTGTAGGGAAATCGGGAAGGTGCTACAGAGACAAGGTGGGGTTTGCTAGACCTTTTCCTTAGGTCACAAGCAAAGCTGAAAGTACCGAAATGCCAGAATTCTTAAGATGGTGTTTTTGATCCATTAAATAGATGTAATTAACATACCCTGTTATGTCTCCCATTGTTCAAGATGAGATCCATCACAAGTTTTATGGACACTTAGCCACAGTATGGTGTGGTATAAGACCATGAAGATACGTTACTTTTCAGTGATACAGCTGTGTAGCAGGGACAGGATCTATTGAGAGGCTGGAGCAAGCCCTGCGGTAAACGGCAGGGCAAAGATTTGGTAAATCCTCTGCTAGCAGGCAGTGTGGGGAGACAAGAGGACTGTTCCCCTCTCTGTTTTGGTAACTTTCCAAGTGCTGTCTCTCACAAGGAATGTTAGACCTAGGATTATCTGTGACATTGTCCGCCTTTCTGTGGGTTTCAAGTAAAGTGATAGATTGGAGTATATGATGCACAAAGGTTAATTTTGAAATTGAGAGTTAAGTATATGAAAGTGTTATATTTAAACCAGAATGAACTTCTAGCAGCTGACAATAAAGACAGCAGTAGGAAGCTTTTCTTGCATCATCAGAACTTGCAGAAGCAGATCTGTGGTGCTTTCGTACATGGATGGAATCACAAGCCCTGAAGGCTGATGAACTGTTCCTCTGGCTAGTATTGACAACTGCAGCTGCTAGCTATAGTACAGGCATACAAGTGCTACCTGTGCTAATTAACCACACCTAACTAGCCTGGGTTCAGTGTCACACTGGCAGAGGTACGCTTTCTCCAAGAGTAGCATAGCATGATAGCCATTCACTGTACAGTTCAGATGTGCAAAAGCTAACTTGGACTGCATTGTGCCATGATCTCCTTACCTGCTTCTCATCTTTTACTGGTTATTATAGGACCATAAACATGTATGAGGGAGACTTAAAACGAAACCTCTGCTTTAAAGCTTTTTTTGTTGTTTATATTAAATGATGCATACATTTAGGAAGAAGTAAAATTGCGGGTGAGTTGTGACCGGTGTATTGAAAGGGAAGCTGGTTACATGAAGATATGTAGCATTAAATGGAAAGTGCTGTATATCTTCTAATGTTTATAGTTAGTAATAGAGTCCTGTTGTAAGGAAATAATATTGGGGGTTGGGGGCTGTGCAGTTATAGGCAAAATATTTTGAAACATGTTCTTCATAGGTCGTATATCTGTTAAAAGTGGTTGTGCTTGGAGAGTAGTATTGACATTGCATACAGTGGTCTATCAGTTATTGATTTCATGGATTTTCCCCCATTTGTTGTATTTCTCCAAACATATTTTAAAGTCTTTTGCATGGATAGATAATTTTTCCTAATATATTTCAGTTTCTGAAGAAAAATTTTCCCACTTTGGACGTATAGTCTTAGCTTTTATTCTAAAAGAAGAAATATAAATTACTTATTAATTATAAATTACTTATCCTTTTTACTGAAAACAGACAAAAAGTACACTTTTTAAAAAACACTTTCTACATGGGGCATCCAAATTAGCATGGTTTGTGTTTTGTGAGGGATATTCTAGAGAGGGTTCTCTGTAAATGCCTCTCTCTGTACCTAAAGTTTAAAATTAAAAAGGAGTGAGACTTCCTTAAGCTAATTTAAAATACAGATCGCTAAGCTAAACTGAATTCTCTTAGGCTCTGTCTAAATATAATGGAGAAAGAAGAGTTTCCAGAGAGTGATCCATCCCGTTTCTCCAATTTGGGCTTCTAAACGAAATGACTCAGTCTGTACAGGTGCATCATTCTTTACATAGTTAAAAGGGTGAGGAGATTTACATTCCACCCTTGGTCCTTACTTTTTCCTTCTACAACAAAACTGTCGTTACTTAAAAGCTGTTTAGCCAAAGCTGAATTAAAGGGTTAACAACACATCTTAAGGAAATTCAGGAATCCTCCATTCATGCTACTGTTACAAATTAGTGGTGGTGGGCCTTCAGCCTTTCCACAAAAGAGGTAATTTCAGGGACTGAGAAGAACAGCCAGTATAACATGCTTGTAGTAAATTACCAAGTGATCATGTACACATAAAAATTACGTTGCTCAAGCAAATGACTGTACCACTATAAAGAGAGCAGAGATGTGTTCGCTCAGGAGGACAGGATGGTAAAACAGCCAGCTAAATTGCTTTAATGTGTAATGATAGGACTTGGTCTGTTGAATTTGTCTTAAATCTGTGATGGCTTGCGTTAGTACATGTTCTGATCTGCCCGCCAGAAACAAAGAGCCTGATTTAGATACTCTTTTTTAGAGTTCTGATGTCCAGTTTTTCCTTATTGAGGAGATGCATTTCTAGGAACAGATTATTAATATGCATCCTTTAAGTTGCAAATGTAATTTCAGATTCTCATATTTTCAAAAATAACTGCTGGGTTTGGGTTTTTTTGCTAAGGGAAACGATTACCAACATCTGATTTGCTGTGTTGCAAAAAAGTTTGAAGATTGCTTTATTTTATTTCAACATAACAGGTTACAGTTTGTTTTTCAAAGTTTTCCGTGTTGTTTTTATATCAACAATACTGTAGTCTGAGAGAAGACTCAGTGATAAGTATTGTTCTCATTTTATAAAAAAGGCAATAGCAGGTTTATATCCCAATTCTTTTATTTTTTATTTTAATTCAAGAGCAAGATTTTCAGAGAAAGACTGTGGTAGGACTAGGAATGGACCTTCCAAATTTAAATTTTATGTTCCACTCTGTCTCACTCTATCACCTCTTTTCCATAAGTCCTTAGGCTCCTAAGGGAGTAAATTCATGGACACAGACACAGTACAACCATGGTCAGGTTTGAGATCTTTAGGGTTTGCCACAAAACAGTAATAGTAATAATGAATGTGCCAACAGGTCCCTCTCATTTCTTCAGGTTTTTCAGCAGGATTTAACCTATACAGTCTGAGATTTCAGGTAGCTGGGAAGCTCACATGTCTTTGCTCCTGAGAAGAATATTACCTTACTTATCTGTGCAGTGCTAAACACTTGGCATAAATACCCTGACAAAGATGAGCCGGCCTCTGCGTTGATAAGATGCTGGTTAGTACTGCACTGATAAATTATTCTTCACACATCCAATTTATTTTCTCTTTGTCTTGTATAAACTTGCTTACAATTCCTTCTTATATTTCAGCAGATGGCACTATAACTTAATTTCCTCGTATGCTATCAGTATCTGGGCATTTAATTCACCTTCACTGCGTGTTTTGGTGTTTGTAAATTTTAAACCTCAGGAAGGTTATTGATAATAAAAATATAATATCTAATTTGTTTATATTGGTTTTCAAGAACTTAATTCATTAAAATATTTGAGTTTATCTTGAGTTTTGGAATAGTGTAAAAATTAAGTTGATTTTGCCAACTATTAACAGGAAGAAATGTTCCCCTTTTTGCAGTTCAAATCTAGTGCTCCCAAAAGGTAGAGAAGAGCCCAAATCCCGAATGTCTCTTATATGCTTCCTTGTCAAAAAAAAAAGAGACAAATATTTACTCATTGTTTACTTTTCCAGATGCAGGATGCAGCCAGTGCTTCAGAAAGATCTGTCATGATAGTCAGAAGGCATTACAAATTTGCCTTTATTTTCCTAGTTAAACCAGTGAAGACACCTTAAACTGCAAACAAAAATGTGTTTATTAAACATTAGTTTTTACTGTGTATAAATACACAATATAAAGGGAGATTAATTAATTATACCATACTTAGCTGTCCTAGGGGTTACATTTTCTCAGTAAAAACTGAATGAAAAAGTAACATGGTTCAGAACATTCTAGTCTGATGGATTTTTTTATGAGAAATAAGGTGGGAAGTGTTTTTAAGCAGTTTTCAGTGTTTAAAGTAGTTTAAAATATGTGATATAGTCCTGAGGAATACAGTCTTGATTTATCTTCCCCTTGTAAATCCCAAATTCAGAGCATGCAGGCCCTGTTACAAGAGAGAGGCTGCAGAAATATGTGCTTTGCTGTATTGATCCTATGTTATCTTCTAATTGTGATCTTATACAGTGTAATACTTTCATGTATGGGTTCTTCTGTGGGTATCTTGAGCCAGTTGAGGCTTGCCTGCCTGACAGAATCACTTTGGTCAGCTCTGAACTTTGTGGCTAGTGTAGAGTAGATTTGACAGAAGAATCCAACAATAAAGTACTGGGATAGCAGAGTGTGGTGTAAACATAAAGAAATTCCTTTTGTGTATTTAGATAATATTGCATGCAAGCGAAAGGGATGCAACAAAGAAGGAGACGGTAAAACCATGTTGAAATACCAGTGTATCTCACAAGATGAATTTCACATAAGATAGGCACAATTAACTTCTCTTTCTCCCTCCAAGTTTTTCCAGTCTGAGACTTCGTAAAATGCAGTTGGGGCAGGAGACTTGCTTTTGAAAGATTTGCTACTGTTAGATTGTGTTCAGCACAGATAGCCCAGTCTCTGATTTGATACCTTAAAATAATCTAGTAGTATTCTCAACCTAACCTACAGCAGTATGCTCCCCAGGGAATTTAAGATGGAGTAGAGGTTTTGTGCATCTGTGTTCCTTTGTTTTCCACAATGTAATGACGTGTATAAATATAAAAATCCCTTGCAGTTGGAAATGGACTTCTTACAACACAGTTACAATCTCTACTCCATGAGCAGTTTAAGATTTGTTTTCACTAGATTAATAAATTGTGTATTTTAGAAGAACCATTCTGATTACAAAGATATGGCAAAGGAGGTATGGTAGGCTGTAATATAATGAAGATGCATCTTTATGTTATGATTTTTCATGCTATTTCTATATGAGACCAATGTTCGTCAACCGTATGTCTGTTACTTAGTTGGCTATATCCTGACTTTGCAGTGCTCATCATCTGTTTTAAACTCACAAAGAAGAGACCAAAGGAAATACATAAATCTCAGTGCTGTTTTCTGAACTCTTCTTTTAAAACCTGTATGTATTCTTTCTCTCACAGTGAAAACTCACATGCAACAAGGATTAATTTCTGTTGCTGCTCGTACTGTGATAACACATCTAGTCAACCACTTAGGCCACTATCCTATGAGCGGAGGTCCTGCTATGCTAACCAGTCAAGTGTGTGAAAACAATGACAATCCATACAGTGAAAGTCCTGAACTTTCTCCTGAACTTTTTGAGAACCCAAACCTTCAATTCTTTGTGTTAAACAATACTTCCCTGGTGTCTTGCATACAAATTCAAGCAGAAGACGACATGCCAGGGGGAGGACTGTCCGCTGGACTTGCATCTGCTAATTCAAATGTTAGAATTATAGTGCGTGATCTATCTGGCAAATACTCATGGGATTCGGCCATTTTGTATGGACCATCATCTTTATGTGGATCTTCACAGCAAGCATCTTTTGCACTTACATTATCTCAACAAGATAAACCAGAAGATGCTCTTTCATCTTTTGAGCATGTGGAGGATATATCTGCAAGGGATGGAATTACACTCCAAGTGAAAAGGAAATTTAGAGACACTGTACCAACATGGGATACAATTAGGGATGAAGAAGATGCCCTTGATGAGCTCCTGCAGTATTTAGGTGTTACAAGCCCTGAATGCTTACAGAGAACTGGTGTCTCACTCAACATTCCTGCTCCTCAGCCAGTCTGCATCTCTGAGAAGCAGGAGAATGATGTCATCAATGCAATTCTGAAACAGCACACGGAAGAGAGAGAGTTTGTTGAAAAACATTTCAATGATTTAAATATGAGGGCTATGGAGCAGGATGAGCCAACCTCACAAAAGCCCCAGTCAGCATTTTACTACTGCAGATTACTTCTGAGTATACTGGGAATGAATTCTTGGGATAAAAGGTAAAAAGAAAAGACTCACAGTTTAAGAACTTTCGTTTCAGGAACTGTGCTATTCTTACCGTGTAAAAGTAGTTGATCATAGAGTGGGTTAAATAAAAAATACTCCAGGCCAGCCAACAAAAAAGGAGAGGGGATGTGCAACTAAGGGAAGAATGACAGTTTTCTGCATTTCAACCTGTTATTTAGAGATGGAAGGGTCAAACCTGTTGCCTTTATTGCTATTTATATTCTTGCCTTAGAACAGTGTTGGAAGGTGAATTGAAGGAGTAAAGTCCTTTCTAATAATCCTTTCACCAACTGTACAAAGTGGTACTGCCATGGGTAAAGAAGGCATCTTTTTTGCTTTCTTTGCTTCCCATGTATGTTCCTGCAGAAATCGTTACCTTTCTGTGCCAAAATGAGACTCAAAGTGTCATATTCTCAGCTATTGTGTTGCTGGACAGTGTCCTACTACTTCACCTGCTAAGAGCATGCTTGTGTGCAGCCACAAAGCATTGCATCTGTGTTAGCTAGTGTGAAAGATGTGTCCCTTACTATTTATTTCAACACTGGCGATGTTTGAGTATTGTTTAGAACAACAGGGGACAAGCCATTTTTAGTTACAAATGTTTCTGCTTATGTTTTTTTGTGCGGGTGTAGTTAGGTGTATGTCTGCATATACACGTGAGTATGTACAGACATTAGTATCCTAGAATTTAAGGGTCTTTCTGAAATATTTTGTTGCCATACCTGTCAAATTCAGTATTAGAGGTATTGAAATATTTTCTTACTATGAAAGGAAATGGATATTCTGTAAAACAAAAATAATCTGTGTTACTGAGATAACAATGGAATCAGACACAATTTTGGTATTATAACCCTTATTTGGGTTTTTATTTGGGTCTTTATTTTCTCAAGGCAGTCTGATTTTGAATAGTACTGCTCTTAAACTCATTCCACTATGTTTTGTGGGAAACATCTTTAGAAGAAATGAAAAGTGCTTTTCTTGCTCTAACATATTGTTTCAGTTTTTCTTTAAATTGTTACCACTGGCTGGGTGACTAGTGAGTTATGTTCTGCTCTCTTCTGCAATTCAGAATAGAAGAAGGTCTGTTTAATGCAGTAACTATATAGGAATGTCTTTTGTCACTAAGCATATATATTATGGCTGTTAAAGTGTTCAGCTTCTGTAAGTGTCAAAGGGAAGAGATTGATCGCTGTTGGATAGGATACAATAGGTTGACAGAAGAAAGTGGAAAGAAGTAAAGGTTGTACTCAGGGCTATAATGGATATAGAATATTGCCTGGAGTAAAAAAAAGAAACAACCTGCTTGTGTATTTTTAAAAAGATATCTTAATATTTTATTTAAAAAAAGAACTATGGAAAAGGCAGAAGCATTTGTTGACTGTTCTTGCATGGACCTGTAATGTTCATGTACCATTCTTGTACTGTTCTGTATCCATCATGTATCCATCCATGTTTACATCAGTAAACAGGTGATTTAAAAGTTACAAATTTCTCTATTTAGAAGGAGCTTTCATCTCCTGAAGAAAAATGAGAAGTTACTTCGCGAGCTCAGAAATTTGGACTCAAGACAATGGTAAATTCTTTTGTTGGCCTCGTACTTATTTCTTTTAAGTGTGCTTGTATTTGAATGCCTCTAATTGCATAGATGTGAAAGTTGAACTAATCTTTAAGATGGTTTTGTAAATGGTTCATGTATTTTGCACTGTACTGTAATTATTGGTGTTACTGAAGTTACATTGGTGTAACTTGTTTCACTCTACAAGTAGACCATCATGAGTTAGAACAAACTTCAAAATAACTTACAGTTGTGGACATTTGTATGCATAACATGGAATAGTTTTAAAACTATGATGTATCAAAGTCTTCACATTTTAAGCTTTGGCTAATTGTTTAGCTAGAAAAGGCAGAATGGCAATATGGAAATATAGAAGGTATTAAAAAAGAAGCCATACGGTTGTACTTTACTTCTGCTATGTTTTATGATGTTTTAAAAGCCATGTTCTATGTGTACTGTTTGCATATTTTGATTTCATATTAGTAAAGGCAGTGTGATGCAGTGAAGATTCTCTGTTTTACAGCCGAGAGACACACAAGATCGCAGTGTTTTATGTTGCTGAGGGACAAGAAGATAAACACTCCATTCTTACAAATACTGGGGGAAGTCAAGCCTATGAGGATTTTGTAGCTGGTCTTGGCTGGGAGGTATTTATTAAAACATTTTTATCCTCAGTTTATTTACAGAGAGCATTACAAATCCCTTTAGGTATTACAAGTCTTTGGCTCTTTAACATTACTCACAAGTACTGAAGTACACTGGTTTGCAAGTAGGATGCAGAAAAGAAGTTCAGGTTTAATTTCATTTAGCAATGCTAACTATTTAATCTTAAGCTCTTCCAATTTAAGAAAGTTTGTGTAAACAGAGATGGTTCCTTAATGTACAGTCTTGTACTTGTCTTTCTGACTGATTAGGAGGCATCTTGATTTCCCTGTAGGCATGTGAAGTGTTAAGTCCATTGAACTTTGAGATTTGCCCAAATCTGAGAATCCAAAAAATACAAATGTGAAGCTTCTCTCATGCTCCCATCATCCTGCCTCCCACTGCAGACATGGATCTGTTAACACACTCTGCTGCATGTCTCTTCCAGCAGTCAGAAGTACTGTGATGTATATGGACCTGCAACTCTTCAGTAACTAGTTAGATACTCTTAGGAGGATTTCCTTTTTTGCATCCTTTCCTTTTTGACCACACAGGATTAACTTCCATTGTAAAGTTCAACTCGGCACTGTCGCACAGAAGTACAGTGATCACTGCTGCTCCTGGCTGGCTGCATAAAAAAACTGCAGGTTTTCTGTTCCACTTGTGTTCATCAGGAGTGTCCCTCTTCCTTGTTCTTTTTCTTACTGCTTAGGTATATACTAGATTAGCAGTGTGGATAATGGCTCTGACTTTTCCCTAGGAACAGAGGAAAATTGCTAGAAGTCTCCTGATTGTCACAAACATAGATGTTCATTTCCCACATTCCTGATTCTTCAGGAGAAAAATACCCATCACATTATCATCTTTAAATATCCTTCTTTACTTAGTTCCCTGTGATTTTTTTTTTTTTTCCATAGAGCAACAATTTCTCAAGAAAATGTATGGAAGGTAATAAGATAATTAAACATTATCTGGCTCTCACACAGGGTTTCTTCAGAGCTCAGATCAAGGCTGGCGTAGTATTACAGAGTTTTTAAAAATTCAGAAAGCACATGTAAGTGACTACAGTCAATCAATCAGGGAATAATGCAGTAAATACTCATTTACACAACCTTTTATTTTCTCTAACCTCATCTTCCCAGCAGCACCTGTGTAATACAGAATGCCACTGTACTGCAGTTGATTTCCAGTCTAGTCAGTGACTCTGAGTTCTTTTAGAATATTGTGAAGAGGGCCTTCACTTTTAAAAATTCAATTGAAAGTGCATTTCAAAGTTTAAAAGATGTATTTATCACCTGATAATATTTTTTTCCTCCTAATGTTTTACTTCTAGGTAAATCTCACAAACCACTGTGGCTTTATGGGAGGACTGCAAAAAAACAAAAGCACAGGACTGACCACTCCGTATTTTGCTACCTCGACAGTAGAAGTAATGTTCCATGTGTCAACAAGAATGCCTTCTGATTCAGATGACTCATTAACTAAAAAGGTAGGTGTTTCTGAATAACAGTGTTTTCTTTTGATAATAAAGCCAGAGAAATTAGAGTCAAAGGAAATGTGTTAACTTTTTCTAAAAAAAAAAAAAAACCCGTAAAATATCTTAACACCTTTACCTGCCAATGGTTGTTAATACTGAAGTAGGTTAAGCCGTATAAATTCTTCTCCACCAATTTCTGATTCTGCCATAATGATGATTTTTTCCATAATTGCAAATGTTGGCAGATTCATGCTTATAGTGGTGAAAATGAAGGGATGTAATGGTTTGTGTAGAAGACAAAGCATTACATCTGAATGGTGGTTTAATACTTTGAGACTTTAAATGCCAATTAATAAATATATAGTGAGTACTTTCTAAGATGAATTTTTATTCACTTAAGAAACACATGCTGTCTGTTAACATAATTTTCCCCTGAAAAAAAGAAAAGTTAAAAATATTAAGAATTTGACAGTGTTTATTTTATATAAGGTGTTTTTTCTTGGAGCAGGCACAGATGCTCAACAGTGATATGATCTCTCATAGCCACATTAAGAAAAAATTATTTTCTGTATTGGTATTTTTTCTTCAGAATTTAATAAATTCCACATTAGTGATAATAAGTTACGGTCTCGAACATGTGCCCTATTATAAATGAACAATTGGCTATCATTAGACTGTCCCCCGTCCTGCGTACATACATCTTCAGATGTGCTAATCCATTCAGTAGACACGTTAATGAGCACTGGTTGAAGTGTAATATTGGAGGAACTGAAGCTGGTTGACCTCAGCATGGAGTTTAATACTTGTAATTAAATTAGATGGTAGACATTTAGTAAAGAGAGAAATAGCCATGCCTCTGGCAAGCTTCAATTATTAATGACTCTTTTGTTCTTTGTGTTCAACTTGAAGAAAAAAAATGTTATTGTTATTATTATAGACTGACTATGAGTTCTGACTTCTCACTGTTGCTTCTTAGGTAGGTTTGTTTGGTGCATTTTTTTAAATTAAAAAATGGTTTTTCTCCTGTGCCTGTGGTGCTGTTCTGTTCTTTATTTCCTGAGGTAGAGCCAGGGTAATACTTAGGCTGTTAAATGATTTATAGAAGTAGTCTAATACCAAAAATAACTAATTTTAAAATAAGATTGTAGCTATTGTTCTAGTATAGAACAGTATGTATATATATACATTTTTCTAAGATGACTGGCTTCTATATTTTTTTAAACAGAAACTTGGTGTTAAAAAGCACAGCTTGTAATTATCTATATAATGTTTGACAAAATTAGAGCATTAAAAGTGTTGACAAAGGGGGAGGATGGGTCACAGTGAAAATTAATTAAATAATTTGCAAATGCTGTGGGTTTCAGCAGAACACACAGGCAAGATCTCATGTCTGCTTCCAGGAGCACCCTGAATCTCCGTATAGCTGTTCTGCCAGGCAAGGTTCCATGTCAGTCCAGGCCTCCTGTGATGTAGTTTGTGAAAATGGTGTCAGCTGGACTTTGTAACAACACCAGCTTGCCCCAGGCTTGTTTCTTTCCTTTATCCACAATCTCACTTGTCAGTAATTTGGAATATTTAAGGTCTGTATGGATATGCAGAGTGTATCAAAAGATATTTGTAGCTCAGCTGCTGTTTAAACAAGCTACTTAATTTCTGTATGACTTTCTTTCCAGTTCTTCCTCAGTATGTGGTTTTTGTTCTTTTAAAGCCCAGTTTCCCTGTGAATGGAGGCTTGTGAGCCAGCCTGTCTCTCCTCTCTTGCAACATCTTTTGGCCCATTTCAGTAAAATTTAATAGAGACACATTTCAAAGGTGTTAGTTTCATGTATGTGTAATGAAAATAAGCTAACTAAAGAAGATAGAATGAGACAGACTCCTAGTGCTCCTACTTAGCAGGTAAGGACTGCATAGGAAGAAGCATTAGACATGCAGGAAGCAGCACCAGAAGGAGGTGCACTATGAAAGTGATCCCAAACTTGAGAAAAGCATCAGCTGAAGTTTGCATCTTGAGAGAAACCAGCAAGTGGTATCAGGGGATATGAGTAGGAAAACAGGCTTATTTCTTCTACTGGTTCTGCAACTACTCATGCTGCATGTACTGAACATATCAGCAAAGGGAATGTGTTTTATGAGATGCTGTCCAGGTCACACACACTCTAGGGGACCTCGAAATCATTTGAGAGCCATATGTGCTAACAATTGTAATTGTTCTGAGTGCATGTACTGTTCATGACCTCCACAAAAACTTGAGTTTTGAGCTTCTCTACAGGTGTTTCATGCGCTTTCTTTGTCCGTTTCATTCAATGGGAGAAAAACAAGGAAACTTGCAGTAGTTGGCATAGAACTGCTGCTGCTTTTTGTATTGTAAATGTGCCTAGAGGTGCATGATAGGTTCATCTTATAAATGGAAATTAAATTAAATTAAAACAAAACTTCTTCCTGCCAGTCAAGCCACTGCAAAATCAAGATTCTGCTGTTTCACAGGCTAAGCCAATTTTAAACTTATTTTCCATCTATCTTACAGAGTAGTAAATAAAACTTTTAAGTGTCTTGGATACCTCTGAAGCATTTGTTTCTGAAGACATGAACAAGAGCAAGAAAAGACATGAACAGATTAAAATCTTCTGAATGTGTAAAGGAACTTAATAGTGAAATGCATATATAAAATAGGTATTTAATTTGCAAATAGTAAATTAAAGATTTCATTCTGATAATGCAATCCATTTTGTTTTTCTTACAATTAAAGGTTAGAGTAAAAAGCATTTACACGACCCTTACAAGAGCAAACTTGCAAAGAAAACATTGGGATTTAATGAAATTGTGA
Organism: Coracias cyanogaster; assembly: GCA_033124195.1. Taxonomy (NCBI): domain Eukaryota; kingdom Metazoa; phylum Chordata; class Aves; order Coraciiformes; family Coraciidae; genus Coracias; species Coracias cyanogaster. The sequence goes on along the minus strand of JAVSBS010025403.1, from coordinate 40,252 downwards.
AGACTCTTAGTTCATAGTGAGAAAGCTCATGTATGTGCCTCTACAGCTTATCACCTGCATAGCTCTTCCTTACTTAGTCTTATAAAGGAGTGAAGGCATTGTAGTTGAGAATATTATACACAAGATATGTAAATGAATTAGTATTTCAATCACTAACAACATCACTACTTTTCATCTTGGGCTTTGAGTGTATTACATGATTCTAGGTTACGTGTGACATCATCCTAACCACATAAAAGATTTATAGCTCCCAGTATTTATAGCTAGTTTTTTTTGTTGTGGTACTAACATGTATGGAGAACTTGAAGCTATATTGATGTAAATTATTAGTACAATATATTTTTTGGAGTTAGTTAAAAACACATGTTGCTTTTTAAAAAAACAATACCAAACACACTATATTTGCTGAAACAAAGTTTTGTGAAAAATTCAACTAGAGGGTACATATGCTCTAGACAGCAGTGCTACTTCCGTTTAATGGGTAAAAGTAGCTGCATTAAGCTATTACTTCAGATGTTTCTCCTCCTTCTGTTCTTTTTATAAAGAACATTTTCATTTTTGAAGAAGAAAAAAGTTGCGGCTAGCTGTTGTATCATAAGAAAATGTAATCGTCCTTTTTTCCCCTCCTTTAGGTAAGTGGGTATTAGAAATTACAGTAATTTTGGCAAGAGTTCAAGGGTTAATGCAACAGATAAATAAAAGGAATTTTCTGTAAATTGAGCCCTGCATTATTTCACTTGTCTTGCCTTTCCAAACCTAACTCATTTAATTTTAAAAAGTAAATACTTAAATTCTTCCTGACAGTGTGCTTTGCTTTTACTATCGTTTATTACTTCAATTATACTTGGTATCACTTAGAACAATCTGCCATTTGGAAATTTCAGTATAGCCTGCAGCTTAGTATTAAGTCTGGCTGCTATTGTAACATGTACAGCATATGACACTAATGTATCAAAATTAGATTTGATCATCCCTCCTGGTTATATTTATTTCACATTTCTTTTGTATTCAGTTAACATAAATGTATTAGGAGAGCTGACACATGATGATGGCTATAGAGTAAGAATATTTTAAAGGATTTTGAGTTAAATTTGAAATTTCAGGTAACCTAACAGTCGGTCATTTTTATATATTTGTTTTAATGGAGTAGAGTTTCAAAGCAAGCCTAAAAAAAGCTGTTTGTCTCTGACAGCTCCTCAGGGCTGTCTTCCCGAAAGCTCAGGTTTTAAATGGCTAAAATAGAGCTCTTTATCTCTTTCTCATTGCCACCTTCCTGGATCACCATGGATAACATGACCATTGTGCCTGTCACTTGTGTCCATAGCCTGAAATCGTCTTTAATTTGGTCCACTTTCTGGATTCTTACATTCAGTCTGTGCTGAAGACTCTATTCTTTTTGATATGTAACATTTCTTGCAACATAGCCTTTCCATACACACAGTTAAAATTTGTTAACTATATTCTAAACTGTTTTTTTTTTTTGTTGCTGAACCTTCCTTTCTCTGGCATTGACACTTCCATTTTTGAAGAGTGCTGCTATGAAAGACATTTTTCTAATCTTTAACGCCTTTTTACAGTTTCTTTGAATTTATCCATCTCCATTTTGTGTCTTGCCTTACACTTAGATAACAAACTGTCTTGAGCAGTTTGATTTGCATTTATATACTATTTAGCATTTTAGAATATTGGTGGGTAATGTATAGTTCCAGGTCTTTCAGCCGTAGTGTGTTACCGGTTACTTGAAGTATGACATTATTTTCGAGGTTTTTATTGTTTACGTTATTTCTATGCCTTATGTCTCTAATAAGGATTTGCACTTTGTTTTTCTTACTGTAATTTATGCATAAAATTGTAAATTTAGGAAGACAAGGTCAGGAAATGAGTGTGAAGATGTAGTGGCTTAAATAACTGGTGAGTTTTGAGTAACCATTGGCACAGATTTCAGTCTTGGCACCTGTACGTTCTGTGTACACCAAATCTGATTCTGTTCAATAACATTGGGACCACACCTTCTTCTTGGGAAACCATTTGCTGTCTGTCCTTTAGGTCTCGATGAGGAGAGGTGGTTGTAGCTCAGTATCGTTGTCCCACTTGTGTCTAATACACTGGATTCTAAGAGTTGGAGCCAGTTCCAAAGAGTTGGATTCTCCAAACTCTGTTTTTCAGTGTGATAAGATTTAAGCTAGCAGAGAATAGCAGAAGCAGCTTCTTTTTTTCCTTTCACCTTTTTTTTTTTTTTCTTTAAAGTCTGCTGCTGACAACCAGTATAAGCCTTCACATAAGACAGAGGTATCATTCCAGGAAGTTTTGTAATATAAACAAGTGAATACTTGCAATGACGTTTCTCTGGTGACTGTGTGTATGTTTTGCTTGTGTGGTTATGTTCTGAAAATGAGTACAGAAAATTGTTGCCTTTTTATATACAGTAACTTCTTGTAAGTGCTCAGATTAGTATCTGCATATTTACCTGTGAGCTGTAGTTCACAATGATGTCCTTTGACTAACATCAAGGTGATTGTTTGACAAATTCTACTTGCCTAAAACTGGGCAAACAAACTGAAAACTGGATGAAGGCAATTCTCAGGTACAACTGGTGATGCACAAGGAGGAAAAAATGAGATTCTAGCTTAAATTTTCAGAAATAGCCCTTACAGAAAGGAACTCATGTTTCCTAATCTGAATGTATTTGATCAGTATACATAAAGCCTCTCTCCATGAAGTTAACATTTGTTTATCAGGTGGTACGTTAGGCAGAAGGAGCAATTTGGAGCTTCAGTCGAGTGCATTCCAAAGTGTTCAAGATATTCCTTAACCGGGTGTGGGGGTCTGACACCCCCACCTGGTTATATGATTACAACTGAGGATACAGCGTGAATTTTGAGGAACCCGTTTGGCCATTCTGAGCCAAATCAAGAGAATGTATTGGTCTTTTTTTGGGGCATGGGGGTGGGGGATGTTATTTTTACAAAGGTATACAGGTTTCATGGGAAATGAGCATTTAGTTTAGTTAATCTAGGGGCTATTGAAAATACAGTAGCTAGTCTCCTTTAAAAGCTTTTTTGTTTGTAGCAGCCAGTTTGGAATTTGGCTAGAATGATGAGGTTAAAGACTGCTTCAATATGTAGCTTTTAAATAGGGGTTCATTCATATACTTTAAAAGTTCATATAGAATTTAGTAACTCTGCTTGTCAGTGATGGCAATCTTGAAAGCATTTTAGTAAATCAGATTGAATACTACATTCTTGCAATCTGTTTTCAGTAGAAGACAAATATTGACATAGCCGTTAATTTAAATAGACATTGGCACCGAAGAATAAAAATCTGTAACAGAAACCAATACTGTGAACTAATACAGTCATTGAAATTGTATGAGAACCATAGTGTAATTTGGTCATTTTATTAATTTTTCTTTCTTTTTAGTGGTTTGGTCCTTTTAAAATATGAGCATTTATTATACCTCTATGGCTATAGAATGTATTTAAACTGATGGGGTTTTATTCCTGCTTTTACAGCTGAGACATTTAGGAAATGATGAAGTACACATTGTCTGGTCAGAGCATACTCGAGATTACAGAAGAGGAATAATTCCAACAGAATTTGGTGATGTTCTTATAGTTATCTATCCCATGAAAAACCATATGTTCAGTATCCAGATCATGAAAAAGCCTGAGGTAAGGGGTTTTTTTTCTTTTGAGTTTCCTTTGTATGTTTAATATGAATATGAGTTGCATTTATAATCTGAGGTTTTGGTATAATAGATTGATTCAACAAGGCAGTGTATCTAGGAGGAAGAGCTCAGTGAGTACAGTGCGTAGTAAAATCAGTAACTTTGAACTGCAAAGGCCAATCCTGTCAAGTATATCCGCTAGCGTCATAAACTGGAAACAAAGCTAGAATATTCTGCACAATCATTTAAGTATTAAGATAAACTTGGTGAATTTTTTATCAAGTTTGATAAGTGGCTGTGGTAGTTGAATAATAGCCTGCTCCAGCTTTCTCGATCCTTGTCATATTCCCCTTTCTTCTTCTCAAAGCTAGTTTTCACTTTCTCTTGGACCCATACAAGAATTTGGAGGTTAATTCAGCAAAGCAAAGCCATTCAGCTCTTAGGCATAAGAACACACTTTTTCTAATGACTGTTCCTCAAATGTCTCTGCTGGCCCTGTTCTTAAGACAGGGGTTCAAATTAGTGAACACTGACTGAGTAAAAGTAGTAATAAGGGTTCATATTGCATAATTTCTATGTGTTATGTAACTTGCCATGAATTTATATACTTTAAATGTTAAAATTATTTCTAGAAGCAGCAATATTAATAATCAAGGTATGACAGAAATAGGATTCCCTCTATATGATGACTGCTTCTATCTGATAATAGACAGGGAATGACGCGCAATACATGGTCTTGTTATTAATGAGTTATTTATTTTTTTTAATTAAGTATACTCTTTCTTTTACTACTTAAGTGCAAAGAGTTGTATGATTGGGAACGCGTAGGTTAAGATGGAAAAAGTAAACCGCTGTGAGCGGGGATTGTTGTTACTCCAACAAGAGGTCCTTGTATGTGAAAAAAAGTATTTCAGTATTCTCAAAACTACATTAAATGACTGATGGCAAAAATAATACAGGGATCTAAAATTCTTTTGCAACATTGGTTTCATCATAGCAGGAAGAATATTAAGTGTATGCTCTTCTCCCTTTACTGACCTGATGCACAAACTTTGCTCTTCTTCACATGCTGTGCTAGCAGCTTCAAAACTTTATTCACAGGTACAGGAAATGAAGATATTTAATAGAGTTTTAATGTCTTTTTTTTAATTGCAAAATTATGATTGATTAGAGAAAAATGTAATGCTAAAGCATAAGATCCATCTGGTCTGTAAACCTTTTCAGTACTATCTATACTAAACATCAAGGTTTTCTACTGATCTCACAAATAAGGTTTTACACTTAGGGTCCAAAGAGGCCAAAGTTTCAGCACAGATTTCTCCTGTAAAAGGCTTACAGTCTATTTGTATTGATACCATAGAAAGGAAGAAGAACAGGTAGAAGAAGAAAAGAAAATGGAAGGTGAGGGTTGGTCCACTAGCAATTGTATGACAGTTGCATGCTGAGTTGGACATGTTATGTCTAAAGCCATGATAAATATTATTTAAATTTTTTAAAATTTGAGTAGTTATTCCTTTTGATTAATACCATCTACAATATTGTCATCTAGCCTTTCAACCTCATAAACATCATATGGATGACTGTTCCTAGGATTTTGGCAGCAAATGTTGGAGATAAGCTTTGATGAGATATAGTATTCAAATGGTTGCTTAATTTTCTTCAAATGCTGTGTTATCTGTTACCAAGGATATCGGACAGTTCTATATGGCTGTATATTTCCACAAGAGAAAAGGTCTGTCGTGGAGCACAATAACTGGTCTGATTATCTAGCAATGAGGAGGGAATAAAAAGATATATTTGAGTGCTCTATTGTTAATGTTGATTGCTAATTGTTACAGCTAAGATCTTGCTTTCTGTTGAATTTCTTAATTTTTCATTCAGGTTCCATTTTTTGGTCCACTCTTTGATGGTGCTATTGTGAATGGAAAAATTCTTCCTATTATGGTTCGTGCAACAGCTATAAATGCAAGCCGCGCATTGAAATCATTAATTCCATTATATCAAAACTTGTATCCTTTTACTCAAATGGTTTCCAAGGCATATACATTCCCTTCCAGTTCTACAGATAAGATCTTCATGTTTTCTGTCATCTTCCATTTTTGCCAGATGAATATAGGGAAAATGTTTTCTTTTTTTTCCTTTTTTTGGTGATGATTCCTTTAGGAAACTTAAACCCATAGAAGAGTACTCAGATGAAGACCAGCTTTTTTTAATTAAGTGAAGAATAGATTCAGTGCTAAAAATTTGCCTGTTTCTAATGTTTTATAACATGCACTTACCACTATTTGTTAACAAAATTATTTTAATGACCATTTTGTGAGTAGAGTTTCTAAAATAGCAATGTCTTGGTGTTAATAATTTTTATTTCCTTAAAACTATAAAGTATTTATCCAGTGTTATTTTCTAGTTCCAAGAAGGATATGAATGCTGCTTTCCTTCAGGATGAGAAATTTGTTACATTTTTATCATACAGATTTTGTTATTCAGCTCAGAATACAAAATTGCTATCAAAATTGTGTTAGTGTCTTTGTAAAGATGTTTAAAATGGTGTTTTGGTTTATTTTCTCGTGGAACTGAAATTGTATTTTGAAAGGGCTGCTCTTGGAAGAACAGATTTACCAACCAGAAATTTAAAAGTGTAAGGTAAGTCAGTTACTTGTACCTCTTCCCTTCTTAGGATTGAATTCTGTTATATGCCTGTTAGTTACATCTACAAGAACATACTATTTAGTGATTTCATAAATTGAAAGATAAATTTTGATCCAGAAAAATGTCTGTGCTTTATTTCCAGCCAAGCTATACATAGTAGTATTTGTCATGTGGTACGTTGTTGCTAAAATACTCTGCTTTTTGTAAGACTGACTGTTAATACTTAAGAGGGTTTTGGATTAGATATGATGAAGTGGATTTACAGATGAATGATGGATGGTGTTTGATATGATCACATTAAATGACGTTTGTGCCATTTCTGTAGATGACAGATGTTGATTCATTATATTTTTAAGTTTGGAAAGGTCTGATCTTTTTGTCATTACTCAAGTAGCTTAATCAGAGAATTTAAAATGTATTATCATTGTTATACCATGAAAAGTGATGGCTTATAGCATGATATTGATGTATAGTGATGAGCAATTGGAAAACAATTTACTTTGAAAAAGCAAACTGTCAGTACCAAAAAAACTCACAAACTTGTATGTTTAAACTTCTGTACAGAATACGGAAGTTGTAATAAATTCCTTGGACATAACTTAGCAGCACAATGTCTAGGAATTGGCCAGTTCCTAAGAGCTGTGTATTGCATGTTCACTTTTAATTCAGTTTTCCAAATTGTACTTTTTATAAGCATCAAAGCACTATGTCATTTATGACTTAATATGGCCTCCATTAAAATGTTGATTTTTGTCTCCTAATATTGCTAACCAGCATGATAACTGGAAAGCATAACGTACGCTTAATATTAGGCAGTATTGGTTGGTGGGTTTCATATTGCCACTTGATAAGCTTATGAAGCACCAGTTTGTTGGGCACTGCTATTTAAGGGAAGCGTTATTAAGTAGTTGGTGGAATTCTTTTTCCACCTGGCTTGGAGTATTTTATATTCAATGCTTTGTATAATACTTAAAAAATTAAAATGGGGGTGTGGGCAGTTCTTCAAAAGCCGTTTTCTTGGCATGAAATTAGAAAAAACTCTACAAACTTCCCTGGCTTGAATTAGGCTATGGTGGAGTCAGTTGTGTCAGTAGAGAAAGCAAAAAAAAAAAGTTAAACTTCAAAGTCTGGCCTAGCTCTCAGTGGTTTAAAAAACTCTTGATTAAAAAAGTCATGGACATGCTCTTGGTGTTCAATCCATGACCAGATTTGAGGTCGAGAAGGAATTGCCTTCATACAAGAATGTCAAAGACTGGTGGGTGTTTCCTGTAACATGGACATGGTCTTAACTAGCAATATTTGAAAATTGAATCTAATTATGTTGCTGCAATAGCGGGGGATTGAAGACATCAAGGATTGTTTTCAGTGTCTCCTGCTTTTTTCCTCTAGCATATTTTAGCCCTGGCTGTAGCAGTTCACTACTGGCTTTTAAGTTTGTCATGGACTGAAGGGCATGCAGGCAGGAGTATTTTATGGTCTGTGATTAAATAGCTTTTCTGGAGACGCTGCCAGACTTAATGTCTTTTGCAGAGGACAGGACTCATTGATCAAGGTGGTCTTTCCTTGTGTTGGAGTGTTTCTGGAGCAAAGAAAAAGGTGTTTCAGAGTGTTGAAAACAATACGTTCAAAGAGGGAGGAAAAAAAAGGAACAGCAAAGCTCTTTTTTAGTAGATGCACAAAAAGCAGAGACCCAGCTGGAAGAGCGAAGCCGATAATCAAACTTCCCACATGTCCAGTACCATAACAGTGTTGATGAATGTGAATTCAGCACTTTCAGAACAGCACAATTCAGAATTTGAGCAGTGAGATCTGCTCAAAATGAATTTTTGTTTACTTATGAGTGTCTAATATACTCTTGCAGTGTTTATTTGGAACTTTGATGATGGTTAGTGGACATTCAGTTGAATGTGGATCTTGAGGGAACAAGAATACTTGAGACTTCTGTCAAACAGGAACACATTTCAAGCCCTGCACTTCTGCATTAGCTCTCTTTTTACTGTAGTAGACCAGCAAAAATAGTTAGTTTCAAAGCCAGCATCATCAGCATCTGAATGTCTCCGTGCCTGCAGGTGTGTGATTCATTTCACTGTAATATTTTGGTGGGCACTTTTAACTCAGTGTGAAGTTGATGATATATGTGTAGGTCTGTGCTTATCTATTTTTGAGGAGTATTTACAATGTCACATGGTAGATCTTTGTGGTGATAGATCACGATAAACTTTTGATTAAACTAGGACTATGTGGATTTGCCTGTGTATGGGATGTGAAGAAAATGGCACTGAGTTTGGCCCTCCTACTTCCAAGGCGGGCTTATCCATCCTCTGAGTTAGTGCATTTTCTAAGTGCAGACCTGACTGAAAAAAATCAGCTGTCATTTGTAATCAGCAGGGATATTCAGTCCTCTTCATGTAACCTGATTGCAACTTTTTCCTTATTGCGCTAGTCTGTTAATGACGATCTGGCAGTGTACGTGTGAATAGTATAATAATGGTTGCATGGATACAGGAAATTCTGCTTATCTCCCTTTTATAATCTGCCCTGGCTTTGAGCATGTATTCTATGGTCTGAAGTAGCTTTCTGAGACTGACATATTCTGTCAATCACGTTCCTCTTTCTGACATTATTTTGACACTTCTGATAGCAAACCTAGATAGGAAAACACTTCAAAGGTTTTATTTTCTTACGTTGTCTGAAATTTTCAGTAGTTTTGTTTTTATTCTTTTCTCAGAATAATATAATAATATGTTTCCATATTGTAGTATTTTAAGTTTAAAAATTTGCTACATTTATCAGCAAACATTAGTCACGCATGGCAGGTATCCTGCTTTAATGTGATGTTTGACATACTTATTGCTGCAGCTGTGTGAAAAGATTATTGCCATTTTGGGTGGAGTTTCTGCATTGATTTGTGGAATTTGTCTTCGTTTCCCCTTCAAGGACTCTGCAGTCCCTCGCTCTCTTGTGGAGGGCTGGCTTTCTTGTAACAGTATCGCCTCGCCAACAGTCAGCATAAATGCACACAGTAGCAAGTGACAGACACAAAATACTTGTATTGTCTCACTAACGAAGCAGCAATACCCTTTTCTCCATCTCATAGCTAATGTGTTTCTTCTCACTGAATTTGTCGTTGTCTTAAACACTACATGCTTCTCTCCTGAATACAGTCCAGCTGCACATAGGCTAGGAAAACTTGTAAGACTCATAACTGCAGGTGTAATAATGGGACCGAATGTTGAGAACAGTCATTTTCACTATGAGGAAGAATAAGGAGGCCAATATTGGGGGGATTGTTAATTACTTTTTATTTACTACATTGCACTGAAATTCCTGGTAAGAATAGTTTTATTCATGGCTTGCATCTCAGAGCAAGTACTTTGTCGCATTCTGAATTCAGAATCTACCATGTCTAGGAAATGGATAAATACAAAATATTTTGAACAATAGAAAGAGTTGCTTCGTATAAAATTTTACTTGAACTTTCTGAATAAACAACAGATGTTAGCCAGATGCCAAGAGGTACACCAAGATAATGTTCTTTACTTATCGTAGCAGGCACCTCCAGTGATCCAACTTGTTAAAATTATTGCAACAAAACAGGAAAAATACTGGAAACCTTGTGGGAGTGAAATTCCAATTGTGAAAATTTCTGAATAGTGAATAGTGAGCTGTAAAAAGTGTTACTTTTTTCACATTGTACACAAAGTTTGGAGTGTTAACAATTATTCCAAACTATATGCACTTTCGATAGCGCAGTTCAGACACCATGCTGTCTTATGTAGTATTCCCCTCCCAAAGGATGCTACCTAATATATATCTAGAGGACACAGTAAGAAATCCTGTTTAGCATCTTTTAAATCTGAAATTTGTTGAAATTTTAGAACATGTGGAATATAGATTACTGTTTTATCCATAATCATCATAGCATCATTTTCACTTCTTTATAGTCCAGGAACTGTTTGGTCTACTGCCAAGAATTGGCTTTTTTTTTTTTTTGTCATATGAAGCAGATTAATTTAAATAGCAAAAATATAATGCTGTTTTAATTACTCTATCTAGAAAATATTATAGAATAAATGATACTTAAATAAATACATATAATTCATATATAGATACATAATTTGATCTTTTTTTACTCAAAACTGGAAAATTTACATCTCCCTATTTTCTTTTGACATTTTATTCCTAAGCAGTTAATACTTTGTCTTGTAGCCAACCTTTTTAGACAGTTGTCTTCAGAGAAGGAGAAGATATTAGCCCTGCATGGTATCTGACAAGACAGTAACTTCTTTATGAATAAAATAATGTGGTTTAGTGGTTTGATAAAAGTTTCCGCTGTATTAAAAACATAGCTCAGAAGAAGCTTCCTTGCTTGATTTGCTGCTCAACTGCCCCAAGTCAGGGTTTTATTGGAACTGGTAGCATCGCTGTTTTTTTTGCGTGCTTGACCATCATCTGCCTCAAGATAGAATTGCAGACATGGGAAAACTTCTCTTCGTCTGTGTTATCAATGACGTATAGTGAACAAAGAGTATTCTTCAGATTCTCTGGCCCTTTTTTATTATTTAATTAAGAATATTTGCTTGGTTTACATTTTCAAACTGGAATCTGTGAAGATTCTTGAGATTTCTCGCTAATAAACTTAGAAGTTAATACTGGAAAGCACTGATTTTGGCAATGCCAGTTCCCCTTCCTCTAAGCTCAATACATTTATTATCTTATAGGTGCATGAGGATCTTTAAGAAAAAAATGAATACAGTGATACTGCCTCAATGATAACTGTTTATCAAATGGAAAGGGAATAAAGGGTGCTCTCTCTCCTTAAATATGTAGCCTGAATTTATTTTTCACTGTGCCACTGGTAAATATTGGTATACTGAAAGGAACAACATGTACCATTATAAATGCTCTTCTAATATGTTCTGTCTTGGAATTTTTTTTCAACTGTCATATGCCAAGATTCTCAGCAAACTTTGTTGTATTTTTGGCATTACAGTTTGATACATTTAATAAGGTTTTAACATACCTGTTACCAATCTTTCTATCATCACGGGTGAGAAGAAACAGACATTAAAAATGTTTGATACACTTTTTAGATACTATCCTATATGCTTTACAACAAATAATTGAAAATTTCACAACTTCAGTGAGCGTTCATCCCATCCCTGAATCATACCATTGTAGCATTATCTGACATGAGTTAGAGTCACAGATGAGTTCTTCATATGTCCCCAGCTGCTTTTTTCCAGAAGAAAATAGTTATTTCTAAAATCTATTTTACTGTTTAGCCATGAGAGTTGTTTTCCAAGTTCAAGCAAGAATCATAAGATAGAGAATATGATGTTCAGTCTTTCCTGTACTTTGACTTTCTCAGTTTTTCTGCTCTCCCAAATCCTAGTTCTGCTGACAACTCACTTGATAGTTTAATAGTTCAAGATGTGATTAATTAAATGCCTACATACAAAGGTATAACATGAAAAACTTAAGATTTCTAAGGCATTTATAAGTATCTGGTTGTTTTAATGGACTGTTCAGGTATTCCAGTTTCAAGGAATCATGTGTAACAGTTTCTGTGTGCATTATAAGAATACCTAAATGTAAGAGTAAAGTTTTATGTGTCTAGAATCATGCATGTGTTTGTGTCTACTTATAGGTATGCAATGACAGTAATAGCTATTTTTATTATCTTTATAGAATTTTTCCCCTGAACTAATACATCCAATTAATGTATATTTGAACAATAAGAGACTGTGGTAAGGAAAATTCCAGGGGAAATATCAGGAAGATTTGGTTTCTTCTAAATGATGGATGACAAAAGTGCTCAGAATGGCAAACCACTAATGCAAAAAAAAAACCAAATCATTTAAGAATGTTCATAATATGAACATTCTTTAACACTAAAACATTAATTAAAAAGATTAATGTTTTAATATGTTATACAGAAAGTTAATGCAGTTTGAAATATCTCAGGGAAAAGAATTGTATACGTGATGGCAATGCAGTGTAACGGAATCATCTAAAGTAACTTTTGTATGGATAACATCACACTGAAGTTTGCCCCATTAAAAAAAGGCCAAATGAAAAAGCAGCTAAGATTCCAAAGCATAAATTGTGCTATTTATGTTTGTTAAGTATGGTCTGAAATCCTGTCTTAGGGACATCTTACCTAACTGTATATCTAATGCTGCTCAGTAAATGAAGGAGAGTATTGATTGGCATATGCTGCTTAAATCGATCACCTTGACAGCCAGAATTACAGTAATCTGTCAGTATTAATGACTGTCTTTCAAGCCTTGATACCTCTCCTTCGCTTGTCTCATCTTGCCTCACTTCTGTTTGAAGTGCATTTTCTTGCAACCTCTAGTTTTGTCAGGGTAGGTACTTTTGTAGCGGTTTTTGTCCCTTGAGTCCAATTTATTGGCTTGATCATGCAATTAGAGTTAAAATGCAACACCAGGGAGCAAAAGCAGGCAGTGTTCTGAGTAACAATTGGACCTCAGAGGTAGTGCAAGCCTGTTCTCAGCCATCATTTATTAGTTACCTGTTGAAAGAATAGGATTGCTTTGCAATGAATAATTCCAAAGCATCACTTTAAATGCCTTTGATTTTAGCCACTAGAGACAACTGATTGAACCAACATTTGTGATAGGGTTTTAAACTCTTGCCGTAGTGTTTGTCATATAGACACTTCAAGTAACTGCTAGTGAAATACTTGCAGATGTCTGTACCACACTGCTGGTTTCACTGCATTTTTGTGTAGATATACACATCATTTCGACTGGTTTTCATGCATTTTTAATATGAGGAGTGGAGTGGAGAGTGACACTTGAAAGCTGTGTTGTAATGTAGTATTTTTTCTGGTACATAGTCTGAGGATTTTAGCAACATACATACTTCTCTTTAGCAGCACTTCTGGATTTGTACATGTTGAGGTAAACACATTTTCTTCAGTAATTGCCCTGCTTCTAATCCTGTAGAACGTGCCTTGTCTACCTCAGGTAGCTCTTCTGTCTCTACTTGTTCTTATGGGCTGTCTGCAGACATGGACTAAGATGCTGGGAGCACATGTTAAGGAGGTATGATGTAAGCACATGGGTTTAAGTAATGTCATCACAAGGTATCTACAACTTGTTTTTAAATTAGTGGTGCAGCTTTATTTATTAGTTTCTCATTCTTAATGAAATGCATGAGAATTTCTTGAAAGTGGTAAAAAAGCAAATCATGAAATGAGACAAAACTGACTCTAGTAATGCAATTTTCTACTAGTAACTGCAGTTTTAAAGAGCTGAGTGCTCTGTTGATGTTATGGACAGTTACGAGGGAGACTCAAATGTTTTTGTACCATTAAGAAAAATATATTCCAGGCTCTTCTACATTCTTTCATAAATCAAATTTACCCATCTGAAGGGAGGATATTGGTTCTACTGATTTCTCTGTAAAATATGGGTAGGCTTATGCTGGTGACATTCTGGTTTAGAATAAAAGGATGTCAGTGGGATACTCTGAAAAGCAGTAAAGTGCTTTATCAGCCTCCTAGAACTTCTGAATTTATATCTGTCAGTACAGAACGCTTGAGGGAGGGAAGTTCTTCATTACTGCACCTATTTAAGTTAGGAAATTTTTGATAATTGTAAACTAGAATTTAGTAGAGCAATCACTCTCATTATAAAATGTGTTTTAAATGTGTGTACGTTCCTCTTTTAAGCAAAAATTTGCAGGGAGAATGCTAGGAGTCCTTAAACTGGAATGAAAAAGATAAACTAGCTCAATCTTACACAGAGTTGATTGCCTTGCACATAACACAAAATGACAGGTTTTTTGTTAATACCTACTTAACCTTATTAATTAATTAAATATTTTGGGTAACAAAAGCCCTTTGTTAAAATGTTAAGACTCTTGCCCCCTTAAGGTGTTAAAATTCATACAGATTTCTTTGATAGGTCTCTGAAGTCTGTGAATAAAAGGAGGGAAGATTAAACAATTTTTCCTGACATTTCTCAGATTTAAAGAAAGAAATGCTTTAAAACTATGTAAACCCTATTTTAATGTTGCAAAAGGCAGTATTGTTTATTGATTTAATCCTTTTCTAGTTGTAAACTCTCCCCTAATAACAGATAAGTGACTTCAAACAACTTGAAAGATTTATATGTTAAAACACTAAAAGCTGTGTGTATAGGAAGAATAAGTATATCCATTGTGTGTGGTTGATTTTGATATTTAAATGGGTGGGAAATTTAGGAGATTATTTGTAACAAGCAAAACTGACAAACAGTAATGTATGTGAGATAGAGTGATGTTTTTGAGTGAGTTGAATAAGATATTGGCAAACTGTTCCTGCGTCATTCTGCATATGGTAATCGAGACAGTTGGGGCATGCTTTGCAGTGCCAACAGAGGGATTAGAAGATGATAGGTACCAAAAAAAAAAAAAAAAAAAAAAGTAGATTAATAGAAACTAACACATTGATTGTCTTTGTTCTCCTACAGGTCTGTATTTCAGTTACTGATAAAAGGGGTTATATATACCTGCCAGTATGTGGAAATATCTAGCTGGAAATGGAATGTATTTCATGTAACAATATTCACTAATGAAATAGGTCAAAATTATAACAAAAATGGGTGCAGGTTTAATCTGTATGTGCCACATACTTAATAGAAAAATTGAATAAACTAACATAAAGCAAGGATTAAAAGTTAGTATTACAGTAATTGGAATTACCATATGGTAGTCCAAAGGACATGAGTCCTAACTGTAGCCTGGCCAATCAAATTTATCTCAATATACTTTCTAGACATTGAGAAAATAGTTTAATTGCTGATTAACTGCACCTGAATAGATCTGTGGGTCACAAATATATCTATCTCCTTCTGAATGCTTCTCCTCCCAAACATAGAAGAATGCAGGCTATTAGCAAATCTTTTACTTTCTGCTTGCCAAACCATAGTTACCGTCCATCTGTTCTTGCCAATTGTGGAAAAAGGTCAGTTTTCAGCAAAGCCATGCATTTCACAGAAGGTATGTGAAGTGAAATTTCACAGGGGACATGATGGATCCTGATTCTTAGTGATAAACCTTTGGGGCCAGCAGGGTTGGCATATGGTTCAGCATGATATGAAGGCTTGGGTTCCCTGGCTTCACTTCTTTGGCGTGGAACTGATAAAACCTGGCTCTTAAGTATTGTTTCACTGGACACCAATCATGGGCAGCAGGAACTGCCCATTTAACTCTCTGTGGGAAGGAAGCCCAGGCTGTGTTCACAATAGCGCCATTGTAGTGCTGCAAACTGCTCTCAACAGCTTGACAGCACTGGGGAGGAGGGCGAAGGGGCTTCTTTACTAATTGCCCTTCAAAATAAAGAAAGAGGAAAGTAACTGAAAAATTGTTTTCTTCATTTAAATAGAAGAAGCCTCTCTTCGTGTTTTAAAAACCATTTTAAAAATTGACTTTACTGCCCTCTGAAGAGACTTGTAAGTAGATTATCTCATACTGGTACTGCAGCAACCCAGGGTAAAGGGAAAACATTCTCTTCAACTATAAAAGAAAAGAAGAAAGGTAGTTGCAAAGTTTATTAAAGTACAGATTGGAATTAATGACGAAATTTCTTGTGTGAGAAGTTTTCTTTGTTACTGGGTACTGTGGAATTGCAAATTAATACATGTCTTTATGTCCAGTCTTTTTGCTGGACAATATTTGATGTTAATATAATTGCATACTTGTGTAATTTTAGTTTGTAGTGATGTCTTCATGAAAGGTATTCTCCTTACTGTTTCATCAATGAATATGTCTATATATGCAGAGAAGGTATTTAAGATAGAAATTTAAACATTTGAATGTATGGACAGTAGTCTTAAGCATTCATACTAATACCAGAGAGCAAAAAGCCATTTCTGCTTCTGTATTTTTACACTTCTCAACTGTAACTATTTCAGTTAAAACCGATGCAATGCTGAGTGTCGGAGTGGGGATAAATCCCTCTCCCAAAACCTGGAGTTAGTATGTGGAGTGCAGTTCTCCCTGGCCTGTACTATTCCACGTTATTTATGGGCTGAAGTGATGACTGCAACACCTTAACATCTCTCATTGGCATATTTGGTGCAACATCCTTAATAAACTCCAGTCCCTTGGCCCGTTGTTCCTCCTGCAAACCCCGTGTTGCCAGGTGAGCGGCTGCCTCTGAGCCATTCTGTCTGCCCGCAGCAGCATCACCCCAAAGAGGGCCTGAAGCAGTGGCAGCTGTAACAGCTTCAGTTAGCACAACATACCTTAGAGGTTCATCGATTCCTGTCTTGGATACACGAGTAAGACAAATCCTCCCTGGAAGTTGGAGTAGGAATTCTGCCTGCATAAGGGCTTCAGCACTCTTTCCTTCACTGGTTGTTTTTTTTTGCACCTCCATAGCCTGTTACTAAAACATGGACAAGTTGGGTATTTGTAAATACTGTCATTAGTCTTCTAACCACACAGCCAGCAAAGTTAATGAGTAATCTGTTACAGTGTTGAGGTACTTGTCCTTCCAATACTGCTAGCCATTTGATCTTAATATCTTTTTAATTTCATACTAAAATGCAGTTCGTGGTTTGTAAAACCAATACACAATAAATGGTACCGAAACTGAGTCTTTCTACTATATGTTTGTGTTAGCATGCTCCTGCTATATTTCAAACAGATAATTCATTGAATGCCCATTCTTCCTCTTACTGCAGAGTAGATTATATTTAAGTCAAGATTAATGGATAGATTCTGATGTTAAAACCCAGTCTCTGAGCCTGTCATTCCCTAGAGGCATATAGTGCATTAGTTTAAGCCAATATGCTGCTTATCATAGATACTATGACACTGTCTTAAATGACAGTTTACTGTACTTTGTTACTGCTTACTCTGGTAATAAAATCACTATATTGTGTTCTTAATAATTACAATATTAAATAGAAACTTAATTGGATTACTGCACATTTAGATACAGATAGTTCTTAAGTAATTGTCCACTGTAAAATTTCTTGATACTCATTTTTCCTCTCATGAGGTGTGTTTGTCAGTGTCCAAGCTAAATACTTAGTTCAGTCACCTTAGCTGTAAAAGTGCTGAAAAGAGATCTGCAGTGGGATTTTTTTTGATGCAAATGACTATCTTTTATCACATAGTTTTTCACTTGAACCTTGTTGTTTTTAAAATCCTGCCATAAGATGCTTTCATTTGCCAAAGTCCTTAAAATAAAAGAGCTTCTGGGTTCTACAGAGTTCAAGCATTCAATAAGTATTATTAATTCACATTTTTTCTCTTAACTTTGAAATTGCTAGAAGTCTGAGCAGTATTGTGCTGCCTGAGCAGATTATCAGAGTTAGAATTCATTCAATTCAGTAAGTATATATTCTTATATGGTTATCCTAAAAACCCCAACATTTTATATAGTGTAATTCTGAAGAATATTTATACTAAAACTAAACTTTGTGTTAAGTCCATACACTTGCACTTTATTTCTACATATCTTTATTGTAAAAAATCATATTTTGTAAAGGAGCTTGGTGCAGAGCGGTTACATTTTTCATTTCATAATTGAGTGTTTTAAGTGGTTAAGCATAGTCCAAATTTTATCCAATTCCAGCTTGTGTTAATGGTGCTACACTCACACTGCCTTAGCACCTGTTATGGATTTTGAGTCATCTGGCAGCCCGTGG
This sequence comes from Coracias cyanogaster, assembly GCA_033124195.1. Taxonomy (NCBI): domain Eukaryota; kingdom Metazoa; phylum Chordata; class Aves; order Coraciiformes; family Coraciidae; genus Coracias; species Coracias cyanogaster. Next base: position 22,264 of record JAVSBS010025403.1, on the reverse strand, counting down.
GACTTAGATAAAGAAGTACCAGGTGTCCTGCCTGGCTCTTAATTGAGACGCAATGTAAACAATATAGACTTGGCAATATGGTTATAGGAATGGATTAAAGCCCAGCTTTGTCTGCACTGATGAATCACAGCTTTTTCTTCCTAGATGATGTTATAAACCACTGAAGAATTTAGTTAGCTGTAAGATCTGATCGAACAACATAAAAATAAACAACATCTCCAGGATTTTCCTAGAAGGACAGTGTTGCAGAATGTTAAATATATTGGGTTTTCCAGTGAAAATGTAAACACCAATTACAATTTCTTGCAGTAATTTAGCAATTTTGAAGGTGCTCACACTGTAAAAATGAAGTTTCTTACATAAATTCAGCTCAAGTCATTGCCTTTCAATATATAATATGTTAGTAAATGAGGCAGAAAGCAATACATTGACTTGGAAACACACAGTGGCTGCAAATTTATGTAGCCTATGCTTACCTTGTAGGACTTCTAACCATGTAACCGTAGTGTAGATATACTGGAAGTAATCTTTAGCTGTAAGATTCGTACTCTTGAAGAAAAATGCCTCTAAATAGCAAAAGGTATATGTTGTTATAATTTGCCTGATAACTTTTAATTTATTACAGATTTATTCAACTTTTTAGTATTGTAGAAAATGAAAACTAATTTTCATTATATTAATTTAAAGAATGATGCAACTATATGCATTGGAAACAAATTGCAAGATCTGGAATGATGTGATTAATTTGTGTGGATATATCTATTATATATTCCCATATTTTCTTCTGGAAGAAATATACGTCAGAAATTGCCTCAGAAAGTCCTTTTACAGTTACAGCTTGTGTTGAAAAATATTTTTATTAAAGATGTTAAATACTAATTTTTATGTTTGCTTAAATTCTACGGTGTTAGTCTGTTACTTGTTTTGCACATTTATTTTCATTTTTTAATGAGATATCTATACTAGTGGATTGTCATATATACATTGCTTCTTAAAATTTGTGATTTGGGACAATTAACACTGAGTCCCTTCTGCAGTTTTAAAATGTTTTCATGAAATGCAACATAGACGTTTACTTTTAAAATATAACTTTTATCCCTCTGAGTTTTATGTACCATTTTTATGAGTAAGAAAACATATTGTTACATTTGATTGCAAAAGTACTGTTACTAGTATTGAAGATACAGTTTTAGTAGCAAAAAAAAAAAAACCACCTTAAAAGGCTATAAAAATTTTCATTCATTTACCTGTAGTGTCAAGCATAGTATTGTTGTTTTTCTTTTCTTTCACCTGAATAACTTCCATCAGATATGAGGAGAATGAACTCAATTCTGCTTTATGAATCATCAGTCTTGTGGCTAAGTTCCAATCGCATATGCAGAAGCTGCTTTCATTTACAGCGTAGCTGTGTAAACAGATGCACAGAGCAAAATATTTATATGCCGTTTTTAACATTGGCAGTATTTAAGAAACAGAACCCAAGCTGACTTTGAAATACCAAATTGACTTGAGTAAACAGAAGTTGCAGCTGGAAAAAAAAAAATCTCTTTATTTGTATACTGTGCAAACTAGATGTGGAAATCACTGTAATGCAATAAATAGGGAACACCATGATGCCACTTCTACAGAGTCACTTTTCGGAATAGAAGAGAACTTTAACTGTTCCTCTCAGTGTGGCCAGTTGATACTGATCACCCACCTACATACAAACTGCAGCTAGTTGCAGGGCTTCCAGCACTGGATCAATAGCAGCCCGACTTACATCCTCAATTCTAAGAGCCAACAAAGAGTACAAATTGCTGTGACTCAGTATGAGCTCAGCTGGTTTGACAACCACTGCACAATCTCTTCTTTTGGAGTGAGATTTCCCAGAAAAGACTTCCATTTCTGTGATGTGTGGGTTTTGTCCTGTCTTTCTTTAGAAGTCAGATTCTGCTATGGCTAACTTTTCCTTTCAGCTTCTATAAATCCTTGATCCTAACCTTGTATTTGTTATCTTTTTACAGGAGGGAATCCTCCTTTCACCTTTTGATGTCAGGAATTGTAACTTCCTGGAAAAAATGTGCCCAATAAAATAGGTTCTTTCTTCATTTTAAGTACATCAGACTGTAGCAATTAATTCTACAGGTTTGCACACCTTTTCCAGACAGGGAGCAAGAAACTTAAAATCTCTTACTAACATATGCCACTCACTGTGCCTCACCATTTCTTTGTTTCTTTCAGTCTTTAATATACTGGGAGTGGTTTCGTATGTTGACAACATTACAGATTTTTTTTTTTTTTTTCTAGAAAATAAGAGGAGTGCTTCTGAACTTGCTGAGGAGGCAAACGTAGTAAACATGAGGGTGCCGTCTTATGTAGCTTTTCTTAAAATATTGTTAATATCTTTTATTTAAATAGTGTATACATGCAATTAAAAAACCTCTTGCAGGTGTCCATTGATCATACAAACAAATATCTCTAGGTGGAGGATTTTCATTTTCCAGTTAAGGACGAAGCAGTGCTTTGGTTTCTGCTTCTCTAAATTATTTTCCAAATGGCTGGCAGACAAAGTCACACTCTCCACAATCATATTAATATATATTGACCTGTTAGATAATTTTGCTAACAGTTGGAACTGCCAGGGATGAAGCTGTACATGTATTTCTGACAGTAGTTTGTACTTTAACTTGAAAAAGTCCATCTTGCTATTTAGAAATGTGTTCTCTGGCTTTTTTTCTAGGAGATACTTCTAGGCAATCATCAAAACCTCTTCTTTTTCCTACCACTGGAATCAACTATTGTGATCATATATTCCAGTGTACAGTTATATTGTAATCTACTACACAGGTGTGCATGTATATATATAAATACATAAGCATCAGGAGGGAAGATTTATGACTAAAACTTTCATGGAAGTGTCTCATTCTGATTTTTATTCAGTTTTTCTGAATGGGAGACAGTGGAGGGGGGGAATGTGTGAGGAGCCCACATTTTTACTCCCTTTCATGAAGGGAGACCTATTGTTATCATTTTGATTTTTTTTTCTTTTCCTAAAATAAAAAAAAAAGTTGTGTTACCACTCTGCTAGACTTGACCAGCGCATCGGCAGGGGTGTTGAGCTTACAACTTGGAGTTTCACTCATAGTTCTAGGGTATTTCCTGAAATAGAGGGATCTTGATGCATTTTAAATCATTCAAACACTACCTTAAGTCATCTACTAAAAAAGGAAGCTGGGTCATAACATTTTATTGTGGTATCTGAGTGTTAAATACTTTCTTTTGCCTTTTGGTAAAACAGAATTTCTGCCGTTGATTACTTTAGGTACTTAACAAATGCATTCGTTTTAAATTTTGTTGAACAAATGAAATACTGGTCTGGCATTACAAATATTTCCATCACCATTTCAGTGTATTAATGAACTGTGCATCTCTTCAGCCCTTTTCTAAGTTTCTGTCATTGAGTAGGTTCCCCACCATAAATCCGTCCCTCCAGAAGCTGCTGAGGAGATCTGTCTTGATAAAACATTTTCTGTATTTTTTTCAAAATTATTGAGAGCATTTAGGCATGTAACAGCTCTGTTGATCTGACCCATGTTTCTCCTGACTGGCCTTATAGGTGCCTGAGTCCAAAATACGGGTGATGAGAATCTCCACGCAGCAAATGCCTAGTCTCGGATGCCTCTGAATATCTAAAGCTTTGGCTGCCCCACTTCCCTGGACATCTGCCCACTTCAGCTAGAGCAGCCTAAGTCCTTGCTATATCCTGAATAGCCAAAATGCCCAGTTCACACCTCTTTATCCAATGCATAGGTAGGTGTTTCTTTGCTCATCTGACCTGCAATGCTAAGAGTTTTGAAGGTATACTCGCTGGATTAGAGCCCACACAAACACAACAGGAGGTAACTCCCTAGTTATTTCAATCAGCCAGGAAATGAGAGCGCCTTTTCCAATTTTAAGGCCACATCTCCTGCCTCATACAAAACTGTTCTAACCATTGGGACTGAGGACATTTTGTAATCAGGCACACTCCGTTCACTGCTGAAATTGCTCTTCATTTCATAAAATAAGATGATCTTTGAATCACAGGGAAAGTACATCCTCATCTGTGTAGCCTAATGGTTATGGTACTTTCCTGGGAGAGGAGAGCCCCTGAATTCCAGTCCCTGCTCAGGATCATTTGTTACCACATGGTCTTTGGAGCAGGCACTAGGATTTCTTCTCCAGCCCTTTTGTGAATCCAGCACTTAGATGCTCTGGTAATAGACTGCAGAATTGTGAAGTGCCATATCCTTAAAGTCTTGGAAATTTTACTCCATGTTGAAAATGCTTTCTCATTTTTTCCAGCCTCAGCTTAATGACATTTTTGGATTGGTATTCCCTGGATGATTGTAACATAGTAATTACGCATCCATTCTTCTTTAACTGCAAAATGTTAGATAGATTTATTGGAATGCATTTTACTCAGCTCTTAAACTGAGAGGTGTGAATAAGTAGGGAGGAAAGAAAACACGTCATCAGAATGACGCGATAAATCCATGGAAATTACTATGAGGATATGAATTCAACAGAAGGACTTGAAAGATGGAGACAGTAGAAGAGACTGAACAATGGGAAGTTCAGGATGTTGTAGAGATTGCATGGTTAAAATTACAGAAATGTGGGAAAATGTAGCAAACCGATTTCCTCACCAAACTGAAGGATGACAAAGCCATGGATAAAAAAAAAGGCAATGTGAAGGTAATGTGAGGGAATTGTGTTGGATTTAAAGGAAAAGTATTAAGATGGTGGATGAAGATGCAAGGAGGAGAGCTGTTCTGCTTGTATTATTGTGGAACATCTGTATCCTTAGCATAGATCCCAGTCTCGTTACACTGAGATGGAGACAGCACAAGACAAATGTTTTTTGTTCCCCAGAAGTAAAAAAGCCAGGTATAAAATTGAATGCAACAAATGAAGGCAGTTAGAAAATTCAGGAAAATGTGAAACAATAGTAGACAGCATTTGTAGTTGTGTGATCTACACAGCGACGGACTTGAGTCTTCCAAGATGTTTTCCTTGTTTCTTTTTCAATAAGCAGTGTAGCAAAGGGAAGCATTTGAATGGGAGTTGTTTTGTGGACACTTACAGAGACCTGGTGCTAGGCATAAGAAGCCACATGGAAAAAAGTAGAAAAGTGCCTATCCAAAAACGTCAAGGTGAGTGAGAGTGTCTGTCTGCGTTTAACTGACTGGAGGCAAGAACAGTTTTGATAAAAATGGTCAAATATGATGGGCTATAAAGTTAAAATAAGTAGCCTGCATTTGTGCTAGGGAGTGGCAAACCGCCCCATCTAAGCAGCATGGGCAGAAAGTGGGTTCTCAGTGCTCCTGAGTAGATAGAAAGAGAACAAAAATTCATTTGTTGAAGCCAGAGAAAGGGATATGGCAGTAACTGAGATGTGAAGTAAGAGCCCAGATAATCTGTTCATGTAGATGGCTAGAAACAGTTTTGGCTTAGATTATCAAAAAAATCTGCAAGACATGGATGTACTCTGCCACAGGAATCTTAACAGAGCTTGAGTTAAAAAAGAAAGTGATACAATCAACAGTGATGGAGAGCTATTAGGTGACAACATGAGATGTTCTTTTTCACACAGATTAAGCATAAGTAGGTGATCTGACAGCCAGGATTTTGGTGCTTATTCCCAAGTGCAAATCAATAGGTCTAAAAAAATTGCATGTTTACAGTAATAATGGAAAGGACAGTATTTTCAGTGTTGATAGAAATAACTGCAGATTTACAAAATAAGTAAAATGGATTGTAATGCAAATGACGTTTTAGCTGGGGTGACTACAACCTGAGTGACCTATAAAGGTATGATCCCTGATTTTTTTCTAGTACTGATGGTATTTTTCAGAATAATAGCATCTGATAAAGTATAATGAAGTGATTAGATTTTTTTGTTACACTTTTTGCAGATTATATATCTGCAAGTTTTTCGCTGACAGATTTGGGTGAGTGCCTGTATAATTAATGTATATCTTACCTTTTTATCCATTCTCTTCTGCTCCAGTTAGCACCTTCTTCAGGAGAAAGCTCGCAACACTGTTGTTTAAGTGTTTAGTTACTCTGTGTGCCAGAGTCTTTCTCCATCAGTTTGTGCATCCTTCCCATTCCATCTTAATTACTGATGCCAGTGGCAACATCCACACACAGTAAGAATACAGCTTGCATTGCCTTATTATTACTAGCCATTGGGTTTGTATGTGTCATGCAATTTGTAGGTGCTAATAACTCTTGCCCAGAGAACAGCATTTTAAATAAATGTCTAGCCTATTAGACATATTGTAGAAATTAACTACCATGGGTTTAAGGTCACTCTTGCAGATAGTTGCTTTCAAATACAGCATCAAACTAGAGTATCTCAACCACAAAAGTATAAAAATTTGGAGTTTCAAAATACTAGAATGTTATCAAAGTGTAAGTGGATAGAAGATAGAAGTATCCCAATTTCAGCTACTTAGTTTCTAATACATAAAAGCAGTTCTTCTGAGGAGAATGTGTCATTTCTTTGTGCAGACAGCAAGCTTTGGACTTAGTGTTCACATCAGATTTTTTTTTTTTTTAAGTGGGGTTCTGTTTTTAACAAGGTGCAGATGGTTTTGTGGATTCTTAGGATGAGCGGCAACCTGGCTAGCTGAATTACTTTTCTCTGGGTGTACTAAGTGTGCATTTGAATTAGACTTCCAGAACTGATACAAGCATGTCCTTTCCACTGTGTAATGAAAACACCATTATCCTCTCAGTCAGCATCTGTGTCAAGACTTCTTCATTTGGTTAGGAGATAGGTACCTAGATTAGAGAATGGGAATGTCCTCATCACGTTCAAAGCAGTAACTCCTTCATTTTTACCTTATTTGTGTATAATCTTTTAGATATAATAGGATAAACTAAAAGGTTTCCTTTAGAGACCTCTGAAAGTAGAGCACTTTAAAAGCAGGTAGGTGTCTCCACCCTACTTTTTCATGAAACATTTTACCCATTCAAGCAGACTTTTTAAAAACAGCTTGTTTTGATAGGAGCCTGTTCTCCTGTGGGCCTTCAGCCTTTGCTTCCTGGCAGCACCTTTAGTGCGAAAAGAGAGTGATCAATTGGGAGACTATCAGTGCCAGCATGCATAGAGTGATAAGTTAACACACCACTGGGAATTTCTAGGGCCCACCAAGATACTTCACTTCTAATGTGCTAACAAGCTCATTTTTCTACCTCTTGCCTCTTCAGTTATTTTTTTTTCTCAGAAGAGCTTAGAAGTTGAGTGCATCAGGCATAATGAAAAGCTCTGTAGGAGGGAGAAGCAATAACCCCATTTTTCCCTTTTCAGCCAAATAGAAAATTAGTTTCTGGTAATACACAAAGGCCAGTATTTTTTGTGCAAGGGGCACTGCTGTGAATCAAAGGACTCTATTAACTGCAGAAAATTCAGCAGCTGTGAATCTCCCCCAATGAAAAAAGTGCTTTTCAACAAGTTGTGAGATACGTAGTATTATTTAGACTTCAACCATCAGATTCATCCTCTACCACTTATACATAGCCTCTTAAAAACTGCTATATTACTCTCCTCTGTTAAGGCTCAATACTGTGTTTATCCCCTAACCTAAGAACTGTTACAATGGGAGATTTTTATATTTTCTCTTGTCCCAGTGCTTCTATTACAGCTTTTCTGCACAGATTTCTGCTGAGGATCAGCTGTCTTGGGATCCAGAAAGAATTCGGAATACAGATTTTGGAGGGAAAATAGTTTCCCAGTTTCTCTGTGTAACCAAGTTGTGGTCTAAGGAAATACAATGAAGATTATTTTATTCACTAGAAGTTGTTTTCAGATAATATATTCTCTATACTTTTTTTTAATGTTTAGGTATATTGAAAAATTTGCTGTAAATACTGTACAGAATCAACTGCAAAAAGGTTTTGTAGGGAAAATTCTGTCATTGTTGAAGTATAGCTTGATAAGAGGAAGGGTTTTGTTTGCAGCTTTAATTTGGTGCTGAGAATGTTAATTGCTTATCATAACTAAAAATAGTATTGTTATTTATTTAAAATGTTAGCACTTGTTATTAAAAACACTTATCACTCATAATGTAGTTTTCTATGTTTCCATTGCTAAAAAAATGTGTGCAAGATGACTCTTAACCACATTTCACAGGTGGTGAAATTGAGTCAGAAAGTAATTTCCTCACTTTCCCTGTTCCCCCTTCAAAAGAGCAGCAAACATGAAATCAGAACCCAGAACCTTCAAGAAACTGATTCTGATTGCATTCCACCACAGCATGCTGATTTGTTTGGGTTTGGTTTGGGGGGGGGAAGTTGGGGTTTTTTTTAGAGAAACAGAACTATGTAAGGAGAAAATGATCTCACTATCCACAAATAAAATATGAAAAAGAAGTGTGATCACGTGTAAATGCCAGGGAAAATTTCTGATCATTTTACAGTTCTGTAAGGTAACTGGAGAAGGTCTCCCTCATTCAATGTAGAGAGTCCAGCTGGAGGACTTTGAAAGTTGTGAGAGAAAAGGTTAACTGATTTCTCAGTTCAGGAACTATACGACATGAAGTCAGCATGGTAGTTTTTCGTGATAATTGTATGTTGCTGCCTGCTGCTCTACATTTTGACAGCCATTTCCATAGTTGCTTTCACGAACAGCAGAAATAGTCTCTCTTTTTCTCGCTCTCTCTGTGCTAACAGCACAATCAGGCCTGCTGGAACAAGAAGCCTGGAGAGGGTTCTTCAAAAGCAACAACACTTCAAGATACTGGTCTCTTGTCAATAATATCAGAGAGGGAGAACACAGGAAAAGGAAGAAGTACGGTATTTTGCTGTCAGTGCCCTGCTGACACCCTGTTAGCCAGTATTTAAGGATCCTGCGGATTCTTTACAAATACTCTTGCTTGTTTTAACAGCATAATTAACAATATTTTTCCCAATACTCAAATTTTGCTATGTATTTATCTTAACTCTGTGTGTGTTTAGGGATTATGGAAGCAGTTTGTTATGGAAAAGTGCAAAATAATTAATTTTGTTATTTTTCATGCTATACCTCTTAATAATTGTAACTTCTTGTATTTAATTGTGACCAGAGTACAGGCAAATCAGTTACTTAAAAGAGAGCATTAAAGTTGCTGCTGTTTGGAAAAGAAATTCAGAAAGTTTTGCATCAGATACAAAAAAAGTTGAATCATAAGGTTTACATTAATTGTGTTTAGCTTACAGTTAATATTCAGTGCATCAGATAGTACCATAGTATGTAAAGAGTTAAAAATAAGTACATACAGTCACTGAAATACATGATATGTATTTAACTAAAACAAGAATTCTGAATTACTAAGCACTGATATTTAGCAGTTAACAGTATATGTTATAAATTCATCCTTAATTCTTGGCTAAACCAGTTATGAGGAGAGAGCACGATACCTGCAAACAATTGTTCAACATCATCTAGAGCCTACAACATTTGAGGATTTTGCTGCTCAGGTTTTCTGTCCAGCACCTTACCACCATTTGCCCTCAGAAACAGGTAAGAAGTACAATAAAGAACTGTTTTTCTACAATCTCACTTGAAATGCAGTATCCTTACTTATAAAGACTAAAAATCCAGACCTTCACATCATTAACTGAGGAGACTATATGTGCATATTTGAGAACCTGGGCAAAGTTGCCTTTAAATCTTTACTCTGTTGCCTGCCATTATAAGCCAACACCTGGCATTAAGATTCGGCAAGCTGCTTTAATATAGCAATCAGACCCTGTATTTTTACAGTAAATTTTATCACGTTCCCCTGTATAAAGTCTCTGTGGAAGCATTGGTACTCCTTCATCTGGGCTACTTCAGGTACATAGATTCTTTAACCTAAGTACGCCTTCCTCATAAGAAAGTTTTGAGGATCTCTGCATTTTTAGAATGTAAAGTTTTACATTGGAAATCTGAGAGCCTTGCAATCATCAGTTTTGTTTCCAGGTTATTAGCTGCAAAGTTGGCTTTAAGGTCATTTTTGCTTTCCAGTAAAATACCTGTTTTATAAGAGGATACTGCATTTTCAGTTACTAATGAGAAAATCAGTAAAAGAAAATGAGTAACTCAAGGCCTTCCTGTTCTGACATTTCTTGAACTCCTTATGATTATTTCATTATTTTATTTCCCCTCTTTTTAGATCATTAAATATCAGTTCTGTTTATCTGAAGGTAAGACAAAGTGTCCAAAAAACCCCTTTGTTCCTCTTACTTTTACTAGAACACTAAGCTTGTAACCAAATTGTATGCAAACTTACCTTGTTGCCCTTGTTCACACTAAAAAGAATTTCACACTGATTGAGAAATGACCACTACATCTTCTTAAAGTTTTAGTCTTTTACTAACCTCAGGTCTGCATGAAGCACTAACACTGGTTCTGGGATTAAGGTAACTAATGATAGAGACAGTTGTTGAATGAGTAACACTATTGTGTTGACCTTTGTTTCTCAGCATGAACAAGTAGTACTGGATGGCAGTGGTGTGTTTTGTACCCTGTACTGTCTTTCATTGATGTTGTAAGACATTCTGCAGTGATAACGTAGGAGAGAAGGAGAAGAAGAATGTGTAACACTTGAAATGTCTTGTTCAGAAACCTTTATCTAATGACAAATAAATCAAAATGCTTCTGTGGAAAAGCTGTAAATCTAAATAAAATTTTGCAAGAATAATTTGGCAAGTTGTTATCTCAGAATCTGTTTCACAATTGCAAAAATATGAAGAAATAAATCCTAAAATTATAGAATAGTTGTGATAGGACTACAGAAAGAATGACTGAGAGATGTTAAAACATTGAGCTCCTTCACTTGAGGTGCAGTTTCAAAGTATAGTAAGTGGTATAGTTACGCTAGTGCAAATAGTCAAGAACAAAGGGAAACAAAATTAAAATGAATTTAAAACTACTTAAATCAGTATTTAAAAAATAGTAACATAATTTAATGTGTGAAAATACTTGAATAGGAAAAATCTGTAACTAAAAACCATAACCAGGGATGCCAGTCCTTGCCACGTTTCCTACCTAATGCACCTACTCAGTCAACACCAGACACTTCTGTATGGGTAGTATATATTCTATATTCTACTGCACTTGTATCAGCTCTGCCTATTCACTTTCAGAAATCTCATTCCAGGCTAAATCGTTCTGCCCTCTTCCTCTAGTTCATTCTTTCAGGGTTAAGCAAAGCTGCTTTTCTATACTAGTTTGGTGCATTGGAGAACACTGCTCTACAGTGGCAATTCCTGTATTCCTTTGAAGACTGTCCTAGTCATACTTGGTATTCTCTAAAGTGATCTTGAAAAAGATTATGATTTTTAGAAACTTCATTTTAGATTTAACCCTTCTACCAAGTATAATAATTTTCTGCAGGAATCTCATTAATAGGAACTTGTGATGTATTTCACATTGGCACGTGTGTGTTTATGTACCACGAAACATGAGGTTCTGTCCTGAGGGCCACATTCTTCTGGACCTTGGGCTGTGCAGAGGAACTGATGAACAAGTCAGTGCTAGGAGCAGCCAGGAGCTTCCTAGGACACACATGCAGCACAGTGGGACCCGGTGTCAGACTCAAAACGACCTGTCCCCAGACCTGACTGCTGAGCTCCCATGTCAGCCCAGGGAAGCTGGGGATGCTCTGGCAGCACTGCTTGCAGCCTGCGGGCAGACCCCTGTTTGATCTGCGGCTCTGTTACTCAGCTCCAGGACAGAGTGTGTGGAGTAGCACCACACCATCTGCCCCTGGAGGGTGCAAATTCTAAAGCCTGAGGCAGGTATAAATTAACACTGAAGTCATCTGCCGACAAGGTTACCCCAGGGCTCTGGGTTAGCCTGGAAACCACCGGTTTCCAGTTCTGGCAAAGGCAGACCTGTAAGCGGCATGGCTACAGGTGACCTAGAACCTCGACAGATCATGATCTCAAGGAAGAATCCACTAGATGTGCTATTAAAAAAGAACCCTGTGTCTCCAGGGTCCCTGTAACAGACAGATTCATTGAAATACAGGTACAGATTTATTGAAGTACAGGTACAGAGCTCTGAATTGTGCCAGGATTGCACATAGGAGTGGCACTGGAATCCTGCCTTGGATTCCACACACATTCATCACCCCCAAGATGACTCAGACAAAACTTTGCAGGCTCCTTGCCAGATGCATCCACGTCATCTGAAAAATTCTGAACAGCTTCTAAAAATACATCACAATTATTTTTTAAATACAAAAGATTTCGTTTGTCTGGTTTTTTTATTAAAAAATAATAAACCAGAGGAGACTAGAAAAAAAACTCCATATTTTATGTATTATAGACTTTGATTCTTGAGTCGGATTGTTTATAAATGCCGAATATGTTAAATTTTTATTAAATATTATGTACAATTTCTCCTTCTAAGAAAAAGCTATAGCAATTGAAGCTGCTACAGCCCATTGCCAGCTGTTGTAGTTTTGTTGTGATGCCGCTGGCTGGTTTCAGCATGCCTTTTTTTTTTTTCATTTGAGCTATGATAACCAAAGCAAATAGGGAACATGCCATTCAGTAACAAACTCTGTTTCCTCTGATTGACATATTTTGTCAAAGGCTCAGCCTTCAGCAAAAGCTGTTTCCTTCTTTACAGTGCTTGCATTTCCAATACAGTGTGATTGTGGCTGCTGCTGTTTTTATCTACATACTTAGTTTGCCCTGTCAAAATATCTGAGAAGTCTACCCTCTCATGTTTAGGAACCTGACCGGTGTAGTGGATGAATCACTGAATATAATTCAGTTGCCTCTGTATTTTTCACTTTTTGCTGACTCTGTTAAATAGAGTAACTGTGAATACTCTGAAGTAGGGTAACTCCTTTTATATAGCTATTGAGTAAAAGAGATTTCTGTGACACCAGAATAGGTTGAGGGAGCTGTCAATGGTAAGCTCAATTATATTGAAGAGCTTATTGACCCCATGATGCTAAGATTTTGAGCTTTAAAATGTACTGATGTCTTGGGTTTGGTTTTTCTATAGCTTTTGTTTTCCTCCCTTCCTACTAAACATAGTACCTCAGTACAGTAAACCTTATAAAGAAGGGGCCTCTCTACATTAGTCATAGTATTTTCCTTGTGATAAAGGCATCACTTCATGATCCTAACAGTCATTCCTATATTTTCAAGCCTGGGTTCAGAACAGTTCTGCTGCCCCACTCCCAAAGTAAGTGGGGATGCCATCACACAGGCAGGGGAGCAGGGGAACATAGAGGTAATGATACTTCAGCCTTCTGCAAGAACTTAACTTCAGTAGCCTGTGTCTTAATCTTTTCTGCTGCTTTCTTGCTGTGTAACTTTGAACTGAGAATTTTTTTGGCCCTGTATTACTCCTTCATGTATGAGAGTGATAGTGCCTTTCTCACTGTGGAAGGGTCTAAGCAGCATTTGTTGATGGTGGCAGTTGAAGTTTGTTACTGAAAGTGCAGCTGAAATACAGAACCGAGGGCTGTATGTCTGGCAGAGCTGGCAACTGTTTCTCATGATCCCTTCACCAGGCCAAATTTAGGAAGAATTATTTTGGTAATCATTCCAAATCAGAGCAAAACCTCAACATTACTGAAATTTTCCAAAAATTCCATATTGGAACAACTGAAGCTGGAACCTTATGCATTTCTGAGCTATTGTCTTTAAGTCAACACTTGGGTGATAGTAAGCTGAGGATCTGCAGCACTTTGAGGCTGTAAATTCAGTGTGGACTGCCAGAAACCCAAACAGATCAGCTTTCTACATTTAGGGAAATGGATCCGCTAAAAAAAAGTAGAGTGTGATCATCCAATTAAAAAGCATCCTGTGCATACGCACAGGGGGACAAAGTTAAATTTGAATCCTGACATGTTTTTAATATTTGACTTTATGAATTACTTGTCTTGTGACAGCATTTTCCATGTGTAATTCCTTCCATGTTTGTTTTAAGGCATAAGGCAAAAGAGAAATTCTGTAACACTGATTAACAAACATACGATTCGTAAGCAAAACAGCAACCTCCCGATCCACCACCATCTCCTGCAGACTGAGATAGGGCAATAATTGGTAGTAATGGTAAGCTGCCTTACCTCTGCCTGAATCCCCACAAGTGGAAAGATTGGAAATTTTTACCAGTGGGTTTCACAGATATTAGTTGATGGAGAGGAATAGGTATACCCAACACTCATGTTTCCATCCAGGTTCTGAAGAGCACTGTTCACTGGACGTGGGCTCTGCTGCTCTTTTGCCATAACTTACTCATTTTTGCTGTGGTTTTTTTCATGAGTGGCTCTTAGTTCTTTCTCTCCTACCCAGTTCCAGTCTTCCAGGTCTTTAGACTATTTCTTCCTTACCTTCTCATCTTACTTTGCAGCCACTTTTGCAGTCTTTCTTTCGGCATCCACTTTCTGCTTCCTTTCCTCATTTCCCAAAATTAGTGAGAAACTTGACTCTAGCAAGGCTCTGCTGAGCATGACAGACAACTTGGCTGGATTTGGGCTGGAATTAGTAAGGTTGGCAAAGGGCACAAGCGGTAAAAAAATGATTGCCCTCTTCTCTTGAGGTCATGTGGGGGCTGCTGAAGTATCTTAAAAGACTGTCAAAATCTACCAACATGGACAAACGGTATTTTCCTCTGTGGTCATCCTCAGAGATGGCACTCAGGAAAATGTCAGTCCTGATAACAAGGTGTGATAAATCCAGAAGCACTGAGAGTATACTTACTGTGCAGCACCCTGTCTTAATATCAGCACCTTGTCAAGCTTCTGCTCGCTGAATTTTTCACCTCTTTGAAAGTCAGAACCCACAAGCGAGATGATTCGCAGCAGTGCATGTGTTATGATACTCCTGGATTCCTGCACCTCACCTGACTCAGTCTGTGTGTAGTTAGGTTTCCATTTTACATGTCAGTAGTTCATTTCTGGGTCAAATAACCAACGCACTATTGTTGGAAGATCCTATAATTTTCAAATGGAGTGTGAAAATGTCACATTTCAACTTTGTGGATCTACCTCCTTGTTCAGAAGCAATTGAAACAGCTTTACATTTTGGCCCTAAAATACCATAGCTCATCAGGCTATGATATTTGTCCCTTGTCAAGCCTAAGAGATGAAAAATATGAATCGCTTCCTGACATTTTTCAGTTTCTAAAAAATGCTGACACATCTATTGTGTTTATTTTATAGAACTTTCTGGCTCTAGGTCAATTGTCAATAAAGCCTTCTTATTTAACCCTACTTTTATATTTTGGATAACTGAACGTTTCATTGTGTAGAGAGATAAAGATAAGAACATTTTACACTGAAGATTTTAAAACTATGAGAGGGAAACAAAACCTGCAAAGTTTCTATATAGTGCATTTAATATCCACATGTGTGTATGTGCGTATGTATGTATATATAGATATATATGCTTATCTAAAATCCAAAGAAATTTAGTTACTACTCAGTCTGTTGATTGCTGTCAGACTTTAAATATATTTTAAGTGCCATTATTCTTCACTCTTCTGGTGTGACGTGTTCAGATGTGAAAATCACTTTACATGACTTCTGTTCTTCAACAGCTGTAAGTCAATTTCTTTTAAAAAAATGGGATTACGTGTGAAGCTGTGCTTCTGCCTGCAGGAATTAAAGATACAACCAGAACAATACCAGAATAATTTTAAGATACAACCAGAATAATACCTTAATTGAAATCCTGGGGGGTTTTAAAGTTGTCTTTATCCAACCCATGATGTGACGTTTTAACAGTAGGGTTTGACCCTTTGATGCAGACTAACTAGCTTAAATACTCTGGTTTTTCTTCTTTACGTGATTTCAGGAGTCTCATGTTGAGACTGCCTATAATTTTAGCATACTTCATACTGTGAAACAGTTGGGGAGCAGAAGCCATATAACCCGTTGCCATTTGTTTTTCCTTCTTGATTGTATGTATGTGTGTGAGTATTTAACTGTTTTCACAGACTTTAAGCAAGCATTTCAGACAATGTTTAGGATGTGTCTCAGTTGCTATGAATAAGGTTGCTGGATTTGGATAATGTTATAGAATTCTTTTCTTTTTCTCTCTCTTCCTTTTTTTCTTGTAATGCTTAGTTGGTAAGTATGACGCCGGATTTCAGAGCTGTTGCTTCATTGCACATAACTAACTCATCACTCTCTTTAACCTGTAGCATGAGCAGCAATTGCATAATGAAATGCAAAATTCCGTTTTCTGTGCTCATCTGTTAATACCCTTCAATCTCTGCGGTTCGTGTCTCATGTCTCACACCTGTTATCTTTTATCTTTTTTCCTCCCCCTTCCTCACTTCTTTCCACTCCTCCTTCCTCATCACTTCTTCATTCTCAACAAAGAAAGAAATGCTGTGATATTTCTTCTCCTTCCAAAACCTCCACTAGAAAGCATTGGCCACATCAAGGTAAAGGGCAAAGGCTTGAAACGGAAGGTCTTTCACGCTAGCTGTGAATGGTATGCTGTGCAAAACAACAACCGTTATTTTCTGTTCACTAACTTCCACCATTTGAAATGCTTTAATTCCTTGTAAAATTAGAACAAGATAGAATTTCAGAAAATGAGAGTGCATGTTTCCCTGCCTGCCTTTTTCTGTAAGGCACAGCGAGTCAGGCATTATCATGCTTTTCCAGATTGTTTGGCAATGAAGTACCAAGTTCATGGACAGAATTACTGTCACCAGCTGGGGAACAAATAACAGCCCTTTCTCCTCCCTGTCACTTCAATGGGTCATGTCAGTTTGAAAAAGATAGAAAGTCCCATGCTGTCCCCCTGGAGCAAGCAGGTGATGGACCAGACGAGGAGGACAGCCAGGTCACTAAATCACAGAGGTTTATGACAATATGTTTTAAATGCACTCTTGGACTTCTTACCTGATGGCCTCATTTGATTTTAGAGGAGTCTTTCAAAATAAATCATGATCAGTTTTGAACATTTTTTGCATGCCTTATATATTAAATGTATACTGAGGGAGAGAGATCTTCAGTTCTGATTATTGCATTATTATTATTTTAAAGAATTACCAGTAACAGCATGATGTGGAAGAAATAGCAAGTGATTTCTGGCTTACTGAAGTCAGCAGGGGTTTCCCCATTGACTTCTGCAGGACTAAGCTTCTGTCCGTAATTTATACGGGTCAGAAGCGATCAGTGGCGACTGAGGTAGTTGAGTTCAATCAGGCTGTCAGTCTCTATAAATGTCTAATTAAAATGCAGTTTAGTTTTGTGAATGTGAGTTCATAGTGTTAATTTTCTGTACGTGGGAAGGAGATTTTGTTTTCACATTTTCTCTTTTTCCTTCTGTATCTGTATGGAAGAAGATTTGGAGACGGGCTGTTTGTAAGGAAGAGCCTTGTCCTCTTGCAGTGAGGACTCAGGGCCCACCGGAGCACAGCTCTGGGTGCTGGGCTAACAAACTACGTACCGTTATCTCAAATTCGTCTTGTTCCTTTTACAAAGAAACATTAACATATAGTGCATCCAGTTAGTATGATCTGTTCAAGCTTCTGCCTTGTGGGCCCTATAGGAACTTGCTTTTTGAAGCACCGACTAATGTCGGGATGGGAGGAGATGTTTTGCTCTCCCAGTTGGCCCCTAATTCACTCCACCTCTTCAGCTGCATTCCCAGAGCTCCCCTCATGCACAACAAGCTGTTGCTCTTCGTGCTTTCATTAAAGACTGGATTCTTCTGGGCTGTGGTTTGAATAACTCCCCATGCCTGAGAGGGAACTGGAGGTGTTTGTTCTCCTGGTTAGCAGGAGAATGTCACCCAGTTCAGTGCTGCCTCAGTTGCCAACAGTGGGGGGATTCTGCAGTCCCCGTAGCTCTGTGGCTTCTGGCATCATCTTTTCTGTAGAGGTGGATTTGTGGCAGTGGCTAGCACCCACAGCTGGTAAAGGGCTAGGAGATGCTGTGGGAGTGACAGCAGCACTGAAATTCCTCTCTGCCCCATGTGAATAGATCCCACGCTGTGAGTGTGGAAGGTGGCACTGACCTGTCTGGTTCTTGCTGTCCTCTGCAGGCTTCTGCCTAGAGACTCAGCCGGGAGAAGCTCCAGCGGCAGCAACAGCACAGGTGGATGGAACAGACTTAGCCTCTCCAATGTCTCCTCGGACTAGCAAGAGCCGCATGTCCATGAAACTGCGCCGCTCCTCTGGCTCAGCCAACAAGTCCTAAGTGGCAAGATGCCTGCAGCTCTCTAATGAACAGCAAATGGCCACCCTTCCCACAACGACCCACCACTTCCGTTAAAGGATAATGTCTCTAATGTCTGTGAGCCCGTCCTCTGCATACCCCTTTTCTGTATGTTTATTTTAAACAGTGACACTGGAATTTTACTTCAATATTTTAGCTTTTGGGTTTTTTATCAAACTCCAGGATGCCTTTTTTTTCTTCTTCTTCTTTCCCTTTTTGTTTTTTGGTTTTGTTTTGGTTTTTTTTGTAGTGCAGTTTGTCCTCTGCACCTGTTACCTTCCTGGATGATTACAATATCTCAACAGTAGTAATTTTTAACTTTGGTTGATCTCGAGTCATATACGGAATTGGAGACTGCAGTTTGACTACACTGTATTTATTGTGCCCCATTGCAATTTTCTCTGTAACAAAGAAATATGTACAATTTGAAAATGAATGTACAATTTTAAATTGAAGTTGCATTTGTAAAGTCTTTGTCAGATGTCACAATGTTAATGCACAGGATGTGTACAGATTATTTATGTTAAGAATAAAATAGTTCAACGGCCTTTCAAGCATTACAGAGTCCAAACAAAATAACTTGCTGGTAGCACCAACTCTTTCTTCACAAAGCAACGCATCATTTCAAAGCTGTGCAGGCGATGCCATAATCTATGCCAGAAAAAGAATCACTGTGCTGAAATCCTACTTGTGCTTGGCTTACAAGTATTTTTTTTATTTTACGTTTGCTTTTCCAAGTGGTATCAATAGTAAATGCCATCATGTTTCATGGGTTTTAGCCTTCATCACCGGGCTGCTGGGTCTAGATGTATATTCTTGTTTCTTACATTAAAAAGAAAAAAAAAAAAAAAAAAAGGAGAAGCTAAAAAAAAAAAGTACTTTCCTGATAGAAATTCATTGCTCTGATGATGGCTAGTAGAGAAGAAAAGGGAACATGCTCCGGGAGCCTGGCCTGAAATGCTGACAGTTCCAACCCTGTGAGTGCAGATTAGTACACACATCCCACCTACCCAGAGTTATTTTCCTATGGAAGATGAAATGCTCACATTTTGAGTCTGGCAAACAACAAAATGCTGTTAACAAAATGTAGCATGACATCGGTACTAACTGCATGTGTAAATATATCATATGGGCAACAATAAAAAGATAAATTATGTATTGTCATTCATGTAGTACCTACAAGTTTGTAATGGTTGAAGAGAAGACATGCTATTTAATAATACAATAAAATTATTCTTACCACCTTTTGGATATTAGTCATTCAGCTCAGTGATTAGGCTCTTACTCCAGTTTATACAAGAACAGCATATTACGTGTGGAGCCGTTAAGTGCAATACACAGCTTAGTTTTCATTTGTATTAAAAAGTACACAGGATTTCTTAGGGGCCCTTTCCCAACCCACCACAAGAACACTGTACTGAAAACTTCTACCTCGATCTGGTAGATACAATACACGTAGCTCCGCAGTAACGCAAAGCGCAGGACGTTCCCTCCTGCAGGCTGGTTGTTCGAGTGCTAATTGTAGGAGCAGTTAATAACCATCAGCTTTCTGTGGTCCGAAACCCTTCGTCTTTCACTGCGCAAGTGGAGAGCGACGATTAGAAAAACCGTAGTGACCTTCTCCAGGGGAGAACTCATTTAATTGCTTAAACGGGCATTTTTACATAAGTCTCTGTTACCAAGAAATAATGGAAAAAAGCACAACTTAAAATAACGTGCTTTATTTCTGGCATATGAGAAGAGCGAGCTGCAGGTTTAGCCTCCTTCGTCGGACAGCGAATCTTGGCTGCCTGAGGTTATATTAATTCATTTGTCCAGGTCTTGGAACTGAACTGAGAAAGTCCATGAAAGACATTTAAAATAAAGCACTTATCGCTTGCTTTCCGCCGTTGGGCAATGATACATGTGAATCTTTTGTTGTGTGTAACAGAATACGAAACTATGGAAATAATTGCTTTAGAGGATGCTAATCACGAGATTGAAATATTTTGCATGCTCATTTCGGAGGGAGTGTTAGAACAAAGACTGCGGCTGGGATCAGTTTGGTTCTTCAGAAATCACCAGCTGACCTATTTTGCCCTGCTGAATTCAAGAAAGGCGTGAGCTTTGTTTTAAGTCCTTTATTAAATTTGCTTGCCCTTATTTTGGGCCTCATCTGCTATCACGCTTAGAAACAAGCACTCATGCGTGGAAAAATCAGATAAATAAATAAGTACATAAATAAATAGTGGATGAAATGTCAGTAGCTGGTAAATGTGACAGTATTTCAAAGCATTTGGCCAGACCACCGTTAAAGGCGGGGAATACACACTGGGGGTTGCTTTGCTGAAGGTAGGTCTCTTGGGGAGAAGGAAGGTCGCCTGTCATCTGCGCTTTAACAAACATATCAAAAGACTGTTCCATGTTCTAATGTCAGCTGTTCACAAGACTCGGAGGAACTCACATCAACAGCGCAGCTCACAGGGAAGAGGAATCGGAGGCCAGCAGAGCAGGCCGAGGACCTTGCGGACAAGGACCCTCTGCCTGCCCGCGATGCGGGGCTGCCAGGGCCGCACGCTGCCCGGCCTGGCGAGGCCAAGCTGCCCAGCCTGCTCGTGTCTGTGCCGCACAAACGAGCCGAAACGGGCCGTGCCGCTGTGCCCGCCGCCCGGCTGCTAGAGCACAGAAACACAGAGTAAGTGGGAGAGGCGTGCTTCGCTATAGATGATCAACGCCTCGTATTTTAGTTACGCAGACAGCACGATTAATTTTCCATACGCTTTGCTAGCTACTATATGACTTGACATTGACTTAATATGAACATTCACCTTCTCGACTATCTCAGGACAGAGTACAGCAAACGAAACACCTCACAATAACTTAAACGATGAAGCGCGGGGGCTAAGGCTATGAAAACACGGTCACTCGATCAGGCTCCGTTGCTCACGAAAAATAATTCCTCTCTTTCAATATCGTATATACAGCCGTACTTCCATCCGAGAGCAGCTACGGAAGATGTACCGCCCGTGGGCCGACACCCGCCGCCCCAGCACCGCCCTCGTCCCGGCAGATGCCGGCAGGGCCCGGCTCCCTGCGCGCCGCCCCAGCCCGGGGCCGTGCCTGCCCCCGCCGCTCCTGCCCCGGCGAGGCCCGGCGCTAACGCCGGCGGCCGGGCGGGCGGACGCGGCGGCGGTGCCTCCCGCCGGCTGAACCTCCTGCCGCCCTGGGTCGGGGGCGAGTTTCGCTACCCAGCGGCCGGGGCGGCGGGGGTCCGCGGGCGGCTCCTCCGCCTTCGCGGCCGCGAGTACCGCGACTTTCCATAGGAACTACAGCGTGGACAGGACTCGCCCGCTCGCCCCGGCTCCCGGAGCGGTCCCATCGGGGCGGCCGCGGGCCTAGCAGCCCGGCCGGACGGGCAGCTGGAGCAGCAGGACCTGCCTGCCCTCCGGCGGGTGGCACTTGCTGGCGTGCCGCGCCAGCCCGGGCGCGCTGAGGAAGGTGGCGGGGCAGTGCTTGCAAGGGAAGCCCTGCCGCTCGCCGCCCGCCGCGCCGCTCTCGGGGGGCCCGGCCGGCGGCGGCAGCAGCAGCTCCTCCCGCACGGCGTGCCACAGCCGGTGCTTGTCCCTGATGTCCGCCGAGGGGAAGCGGGCGCCGCAGAGGTGGCAGGCGAAGGCGAGCTGCCCGCGCTCTGGCGGGCCGTAGGCGGCGGGCCGCGCCGGGCCGTGGGTGCCCAGGTGCTTGCGGAGGTAGGCCTGCCGCCGGAACCGCTTCTGGCAGCAGGGGCAGGCGAACGCCTCCCCGCCGGGGCCGGCGGCGCCGCCGGGAGCGGGCCCGGGGGACGCCGCGGCGCTGTCCGCGCCGCCCTTCCAGTACGCGGGCCTGCACGATGCAGGCAACTGGCGCGTCGTGATGCTTAGTCAGCGATGCGTGTCGCAAAATGCTTAGACGGACCATACAGTCAACCATTTGGAGTTGATGAGGCTTGGATATAACCTAATGGATGCTCCTCAGATCAGCTTACTGCGAAGACCCTGCTTCGTTCAATCCAATGCGAATCGAGTGAAATAATGTGAGCGTGCTCAAGCAAG
>JAVSBS010025402.1:17764-37961 GCA_033124195.1 Coracias cyanogaster | reverse complement strand
TCTCCACGGCTTGGAAACCCCTCCAGGGATGGGGACTCCACCACTGCCCTGCCCAGCCTGGGCCAGCCCTTCACAACCCTTTGAGAGAAGGAATTTTTCCTTATATCCAACCTAAACCTCCCCTGGCACAACTTGAGGCCATTTCATAAGGACCGATGTGTGTGCCAGCTTTGTCAGGGCTGGGAAAAACAAGTGAGAACATCGTGTGTTCTTCTCCCCCTCTCCCTCTTTAGCTTAGTTATGGCTTGTTCTCCCTCCCTTGCTTTTGCTGCAAGAGCTTTAGAAAAATATCACGTTCTGAGAACAGAAAGATGGAGGATTTGGAATAAACGGTGTAATCCAGGCTCCTGTAGGTCATGGAATTTCATCTAGATACTCTGGTAGCCTAATAATAACGTTGTCAGAGCATCCCTCCCAGACTAGGTGGGTGCTGGTGCTCCAGAGGAGTTATGTCCACAGAGGGGTCAGGGAACCTTTGTCCTTCACTCACACAAAAGGCATAAACCCCACATGTTAATTCTTGTTTGGTTGCCTGTTGTGTAATAGATATCTACGTTGGGGGTTTTTGGAATGAAGGTCTCCATATGCAAAACCACCGAACACAGTAAACATGACTGGCTAGAACACAGCATTTCATGTTGCAATAGATTAATTGCTTGTTAATGATTCAACCGAACACAGTGGAAGTCAATAGTGTAAAAGAAAGCCAACCTTAAACCTTGAAAATTAAGAAAACAAAATGATGAAAAGTGAAGGAGATAAGGGTGATAAGAAAAAAGAGGGAGAGAAAGGAGATCTACACCTGAGTAGGCAAAAAAATCACTGGAAAAGAATCGGATAAACGAGCAAGACTTTTTCTAGATCTAGTTTTCCTCCAGTGGTAAAGAAAAGTTCTCCTAAGAATGGGGTCAAAGTTCCCATATTTAGGTTAATGACTAATTAGCTCATCAGCTGACAGGGAGTGAGAAACCCCTCTACTCTTAATTTTACAATAAGCAGACAGAAAGATGATCTTCCTTCATTTCTGCAAACCTGCCTTTGTGTTACTTGGATTTATGTTTTCTGAATAACTACTTTTATTTGCTTTTACCTTAACTTGTCAGTGTTAAAGATCATCTCAGAGCTGCTTACAGATGACATGATATTTCACATCTTTTGATATAACAAAGGAATTCAGGTTTGATGCTGTCTTGGAACCCAAAGTGTTTCTTCAAGGTATCCTTCAAGTAATGACTTCACCTCCACTACCACTTTGGAAGCTGGTAATGAAATCAGAAGAAAGAACAAAAGAAATCTCTGCCAGTGACTAGAGCCAATGCAAATCTCTCTGGCATTTGACAGGGAAGGTTTCTGAATCCCAGGGAAACCAATTATGCATGCAGGGGGTACCAAAGTAAACTCTTTTCACAACAGCAGAACATTGGAAATCTTGCCCATTTTTTATGCTAATATTCCTTTTAAAAATCTTCCACTGCTTATACTGCAATTATGAAAGATGTCCTTTGTTGACAGAATACCAAAAGATATTTTTCTCTCCTTATTAGATCAGAAGGCACATAATGAGAGTATTATTTCCACCTACTTGGGGCAATAGACACAGAGAATGCATTTTAATTCCAACAATGCACTGCAGTCTGTAAGAATTACTTCTTTTCTACTGAGTAATTTATTTCCCTTCGTGCACGATGTAAATAACATGAGCACGAAACTATTATATCCAATGAGGCGGTACCTGTTTAAAAACAGTGGCACAGAAACAAAAATAACTAGTTCAAGATTTCAGCGGGGTGACCGTGAGTGTGAGAATAGAATTGGGACAACCTGACCCCCACTATTCTCTCACATCCTTTACAGATACTTCGTAAATACCTCGGTAATAACAACAAAGACTGAACACACTATTAATGTAGCTCCTAATAATCCCTAAACATGGCTGGAAAATCGTATGAAAAAAGATGTAAACCTTTCACAAACAACAATTAAGCCAAGAGCATCCTTCGGGGGAGAACAGAACAACAAAAAGCAACCCACAGCTAAAACCCAGGCCATCATATTAACTCATGGTAAGAAATGTTACATGAACTGATGAACTGCAAAGTAAGATTTAATCTCTACCCATCCCAGGCTGCTCATATTAGCCTACTTATTGGAACCCTCAGAGAGGATTTTCAGGGGTGGCAGACACAGAAACAGGCCTCAGAAGTAAGCTCCAAAGCCTGAAAGATACGCGCCAGCTTAGACCTGGCACTAACTAAATCACAGGGAAAGGAAAAAAAAAGGCTTGAATAAAAACCAAGAGCTGGTTCAAATTCACAAGGGTGCAGAAATTCATATAAGGTAGCATGGATGAGCACAGCTTGTCTGAAAACTTTTCTTGACGATCCAGTCTGCAGGGGGAGCTGGAAAAGCAGAATACAGTATTTCTGTCTGTGGATCTCAATTCCCAACCGTTTTTGGGCATTGCATAGTTAATTTTTTTTTTCCTCTTCTTATTTTGTTCAATACAGACAGGGAAAGTCACAAGACAATAGGAATTCTGCTATTTTTTCTTAGATGTGTAAATATATATCAGAAATTCTCAAAATCTTATCTTCTTTAGGACCACGGGTAAGTCTGTCTTCTTAGCAAAGAAAGTTTATCTCCATCTTTGAGAAAGTAAGAAAAGGCAGAATAGGAAAACAGGTGATAGCTTTTGGTTCTTGAAAATGAAAAATGAAAGAAATCACTTAACCCACCAGATTCTGATTTTGCCTTTTTGCTTTGACTGAAATACTCCGGTGATGAACACCAGTGTATCACAGAGAGAAGAAGTGAAGGTAAGAAACGCCTCCCTGATCATCCCTTTGTTTCTTCCATCTAACCGGATAATTAGCAGATGATCCACCACGTGTGGGCTTTCACTTGTGTATGAACCTGCTGTATTCAAACCACAGAACAAATGACTCAGTTCTGAGGCACAGTTGAGCTGGTTTTGCTCTTTGGAAGAAACAACGATATAACCAGAACGTAGCTGGATTTATGGGTTTGGAGGCAACGCAGCAGCCTCGTCACTCCCCTATAACATCTAAAACCGCACAACACAAAGAACTCAACTCTACAATAGCAGGTTCAATTTGAAAAACCCTTGTTTCATAGTTGGCTTTGTCTTCCCACCGTAGTTCTTCCTACTATGGATAATATTGTTTAATTCCTCCAAGCTGCTACCTGAACGTGCAGATGGAGGTGCATAAACACACACACATACATCCTTCTGCTGCTTTGTGGAGTGGTCTGCTGCGATATGTGGGAAACAAGACTACCATAAAAGCAGCAATGTTATCAGTTTGCTCAGGTATTCCCAGTTAAACTGTGTGCTAAAAGGCTTTTGTGCTGGATTCCCACCGGGCAGAAAAGCTATCAAGAACTGCAGTGACGCTTCGCTTTCTATCAGCGCCTAACGAGTTTCAGAAGCTGCTTCTCCAGTCATATCTGACCTGGCGTGATCTCTTACACCACATCTCCCCGGCCCAGTTTATTTGCTTCCAGTATGTAGAATCATAGAATCATTGAGTGGTTTGGGTGGGAAGGGACCTTTAAAGCTCATCTCATCCAACTCCCTGCACTGAGCAGGGACATCTGTAACTAGAGCAGGTTGCTCAGAGCCCCGGCCAACCTCACCTGCAATGGTGCCAGGGATGGGGCAGCCACCACCTCTCTGCGCCAGGCTCTCACCACCTTCAGCATCAAAAATTTCTTCCTTAGATCTGGTTTAAATCTTCATATATACATTGTGGGTTCATGTCCTATTCACTCCTGTTTCTCAACAGCTTTCACTTGACGCTGCATCCCACTGCTCCCTTTACCTCCATCTGGGTCTGATTCTGCAGCCTAAAGCCCAGGGTGCACCCAAAATCACTATTTCTTTTCCAAGAAGCCTAAGCTCAGCCTGTAATCAGGCAGCATGCAAATACACAAGTGACACAGGAGCTATTCTAGAAAGGACTTTGTCTCTTGCTCAGCCTGGAGAAGAGAAGGCTCTGGGTAGGCCTTATCCTTGATGGCCTTCCAAGATCTGAAGGGGCCTACAGGAAAGCTGGGGAGGGACTTTTTTTACAAGGGCTTGTAGTGATAGGATGAAGGATAAAGATTTCAAGCTGGAAGAGTACAGATTTAGATTAAAAATTAGGAAGAAGTTTTCTACTATGAGATTGATGAGTCACTGGAATAGGTTGCTCAGGTAGCTTGTAGATGCCCCAACATGGATGTTTTCAAGGTTGGAAGGGGCTTTGAGCAACCTGGTCTAGTGGGAGGTGTCCCTGCCCATGGCAGGGGTGTTGGAAGGAGATGATCTTTAAGATCCCTTCCAACCCAAACCATTCCGTGACTCCCACTTTTAGCACAAAACCAGTGTAAGCATCCCTGCATGGCTAGTGAGCACGTCCCCACGTGCTGGGTGAAGGGATGACAGCAAATGTGTCCTCCCTTAGAGCTTCTGGATCTGGGAGACCGCATTTAGAGGGTATTGTTACCTCATGTTGCTCATAAAGAGATCAAGTGCAAGGGGCTTCTTCAGACTGCTGCCATCTAAACCGCTCACCAAACAATTTCATTCCAGAAATAATAAGTTACTGTCAGAGGATAAAAATCTTAACAGAGCTTTTCAAATTCAATTACAACACGAAACAACTACCAATATCACAAGACTCAAGGGTTTTCTCATTAGTGTTTTAAAGCAGCATGACAGATTATTTTAAGTGTGTCAATAACGATTCATACTCCTTGTTGAGTCCCCATTGTAAAGGAAAATCCCAAGACAGCTGAACTGTCTTTTTTCAGGCCAATAGATGAAAAACATCATTAAACTCGTTACAAATCTAGACAGGGCCTAACTTTGCCTGACAGCTGTAACAAGAGCAGATGAGAAGCAAAGCAGAATTGGATCACTTCAGGTTTTGCAGAAGAAATTATTAATATTGTGAATAAATACGAGGAAATCCGTCCAAAGCTACAAAAACAAGGTGTGTGAGAATAACTCACATACAGCTTTGTTAAGATTTCGTTGACTCAAATGTGGGGTATAAACGTGAGTGATTTTTATACTGAAAAAGAATCAGCATTATACAGTGTTGAAATATTTTATAATTTAACATTTCAACATAAAAATGCCTCAAAACTCAATCCATCTCAGATTTCAAAGAGGATACACTGGCAAAATATTGCTTTATCTTTTTGTCAGAAAAGCAAGCTCTAATCTTTGCAGTAAACAGTATTAAGTGGAATTTCCTTACTCCTTATTTTCTCTTTTCGATATATTCCTACCCTATCTGTTTATATATTCCTATATTCCAAGATATTCCTACCCATGACCTATCTGCATTACAGAGGAATAATCCAATCTGGAAGATTTTTTTCTGCTTATTTGTCTGTAGAGAACTCTGGGAAATGAGATATTTTGATTGGGATTTCCAGTTTCTTTCACTATTAGTTGTAGCATTAGATATCTCCCAAATACTTCCTAAAAAATGCTTATTCCATCTTAAATGTCCTTAGATGAGTTGTGCAGGAAAATAATTATTATGTCATGGCATGTAAAAATTAATCCCTACAGTAGCAAGAATTCCTACTCGTGGAAGACAATTAATTCAAGGAAATATTTTATGCCTGTGAACATCATTTTAGGTGCTCTGTTACAGTCAGAAAGAGTTAAAAAAAGGTACTGACATGTAGGCAATTAGGTAAATAACTCTTCTACCACATAGTTCCCATATTTTCAATAACATCTCATTAGGAAAATGTATTCTTTGTCCAAATAAAGGGCTTTACAGACCCAGCTCCCATCGATTTAAAGTAACCTTATTTTTTAAAGCAATGGACTGGCAAGAATAAAGAATTCTGGTTGGCGCAGTGTGCATGAAAATGTCTTCTGCAGTTTCGTCTTCTGCCCACCTTAGCTACTTTAACATGACTAATATGCAATAGGCATTAGCAACTTATCTCGCTTCCTAAGGTTTGGTTTTTTTTTCAACGTCCTTGATGAAAACTGGCAGAAAGGAGAGGGAAAACAAAAAGAGAAGAGCCACTAGAAGTGAGCTAGAGGCTGTGTGGGAAAGAGAACTAAACCAGGGCAAAATCCTTGTATTTCCTCATTGCTGACTCCACAAAGGGCTGTGGAAATAGCTGTGTATAATCTTCAGCTTAAGCAAGGATTTCAGACTAACTGTTCTTTCTAATGCTATTGCCTTGCTTATTTTTCCCTTCAAAGGAGGATGTGCTGGAAAGTTATTTATTTATATTGCATATAGATTTGCACGCTTTGGATGTCACGGTTAGTGTCTCTGGCTGCAGAGCTCAAGGACACCCTCAGTTATATTTTCTCTCCTCAGCTCTCACCAAGCTGACTTGTAGTCAGAGCAGCAAGTCAAGACCAAGAAGAGAGGGAAGTTGTGTTTTAGGAGGCAGCAACGAGCCAGCCACGAGCCCTTCGGGCCACGAAGGCCGATGGTATCTTGGGGTGCATGAAGCAGAGTGTGGCCGGCAAGTAGAGGGAGGTTCTCCTCCCTCTGTACTCTGCCCTAGTGAGGCCACAGCTGGAGTACTGGGTCCAGTTCTGGGCTTCCCAGTTCAAGAGAGACAAGGAACTACTGGAGAGAGTCTAGCAGAAGCTACAAAGATGCTGAGGGGACTGGAGCATCTCTGTGATGAGGAAAGGCTGAGAGCCCTGGGGCTGCTGAGCTGGAGAGGAGAAGACCGAGAAGGGATCTGATCAATGCTGATCAAGAGCTAAAGGGTGAGGGTCAAGAAGATGGGACCAGACTCTTGTCAGCGGTGCCCAGTGACAGGACAAGGGGCAATGGACATAAACTGGAACACAGCAGGTTCCATCCGAAAAGCAGGAGAAAGTTCTTTGCTGTGAGGGTACCAGAGCCGGGCCCAGGCTGCCCAGAGAGGTTGTGGAGTCTCCTTCTCTGGAGAGATTCCAAACCCACCTGGACATGATCCTGGGCACCCTGCTCTGGGTCACCCTGCTGGAACATGGGGGTTGGACGAGATGATCTCCAGGGGTCCCTTCCAACCCCTACCAGTCTGTGATTCTGTGAAATTTCTTTAGCAACAACATTTTTTAGCATTATAATTTCCACTTAGAAATAATTCTGAAGACACATTAAATTGCTTAGAAGCTCACTGTCAGATGTAACCTGAATTGATCTTTTATACCAGTTTTGAATTTCAATATTATGCAAGGCAAGTACATAAAATTACTAACAAGCCTGTGCATGTCATGTCAATTAAGTAACTTTTTCTCAGCAAAGCTTGTGCTGATGAAAGTAACATCTGAATTGAATATCCTGAACAGCATCAAAATAAAAACTCATTTCTAAGGAAGGTAGCTTTCCTTTTGGGGGAAAATAAAACAACCCAACAATCAAATCTGTTCAGAAATGCTTAAGAGTTCATCATTCATTAACTAAATTCTGAAGCCAAAATTATTTAAATTAAAAAAACATTGGAAATAGGATATTTTTTTAAAGCCAATTAGCAGCAAAAGCAGAATTTTACAACACAACGGAATGATGATATAAAGTTCTACTTTATGTTCCTTGTCTAAAATTTTAGTTTCATTTTTTAAATACAAGATTGAAAGCAAGTCAAGAGATCACTGTTAGATTTTGGGAGCTTTGAAGATTTTTTTTCCATGATTCTCTCTTATCTTGAATCTCCTTTTCACGGAAATTGAATTCTGCTATTGTTACTCTACACCAGATTGCCATCTGGTGGCGTTTGCCATTTTTTAAAATTTAAAATTCCTTACTGAGAAGGAATTTCCTAATAATACAACAGCTACTACTGCTGTAGTAACAAGAGTCTGCTGTTTGAACACATTAATTAATGGTTATTCTTCACTTGCATGGTCCACTCCTTGTGCAAATGCTGTGCACAAAAGGTCAGATCACATATCCAAAAGGGATCCCCCGCATGTAATTTCCAGGAAATACAACAGGAATTATCAATCATGCCTGAGCTCTTCGCCATCACTTGAAGATAACCATTAGAATCTTAAAACCAGCAGAAAGCAAAATCAGAAGCATTTGAATGTCATAAGCATCCTAACACCACATTGAGAAGACAATTAAAAGGCAAAAAAACCCAGAATATTTGAGTATTACATTTCTAGTTTTCACCTAAAAAAAAAAAAAAAAAAAAAATCACACAAATACCTGAAAAGAAATTTAAAACAGAACTGTGCACATATTTATTGTGTAATACTTTCCCATGTTACTGTTGTCTTTTTTTCTGTTACGTACTGTGCAAAGCCAGGGAAAAATACATGAAACACTGTTCTCTCAAAACTTAACCTACATTATTTTTCTAAGCAGTTTACCTTTCAATGGCCAGTTCTTTGTTCGAAAGTTGCTGAACTGTAATCACCACTTTCTTCTCAACTCCCTGTTTAAGCTTGAAATATAATTTCTCTCTATCCTTTGGCACAGGGCTAAATGAACAAGGAAACAAGTTTCTTTAGCACAGGTATAGAACGTTAACCAAAACAAAGACAACAGACTAGCAGCCCACTGAAACTGTTAACGGCTCAACTTGTTTGAGAGACCTTCTCTTCTTTTATTCACAAGTTAATAAAGTAGGGAGAAGAAAAAGAGACCACAGGCTCACACTTAGTATGTTATCTGTCTGAGGGATTTATCAGATAAACGTATCCAAAACTGCATGGAGTATTTTTGGGTTTTAAAATGATAGCAAAAAAATGCTATATACGGGTGCAGAAGCAAAAAAATAAATAAGACATTTTCACAGAATTAACTATTATCAACTCCCTCTTCCATTAAAAAAAAAAAATCTTGCAGTTACTTATGTAAATACTTCTCTGTCCCCTGTAATGCTTAGAGAGGTTTACATATTCAAGTCTTCAATAAATTTGGAATTCCTTAGCTTTTACAAAAAAAGTTAAAAAGAGACCACTAAACTGTATTTACTCAAGAATATTGGTTTGACTGAAGTTTTTAAGACTTCCTACTATTTTCTCCATTTACAGACCTACTTTGCAAACTATTTAAAAGAAACTAGTTCAGAAAAGACATCTTGCTTTTAAATCTTTTTACAGAAAAGATACAGAGAAGTACATTTTAAAAGTAAAGCAACAGCTTCGGTTTTTTTTCTTCCCTTTTTTTACAAGTCTCCTTAACGAAAAGAGGCCAAATGGCTTTCACTGCAGCACAGGAGCTGTGCACTCTGCAAGCAGCTCTATGCTTTTCTCAAAGATTTCTACTTTCCCCTTCCCATTCAGATTACCTAAAATTGCCTTTTCCATCATCTTCTTTGACTTCTAAGGAAACACTGAAAGTGTACACATCACTGTCTGGAGTAGGAAGAACAAAGTCCTTAACGTGGTCAGATGCTTGTTTGGAAGAACGTTTGAATGCTGTTGAGAAACTATATAAAATCCGGCTCACCTGCAGAAAAGCAAAAGTATTACTAATTTTATTCGAAATAGAAGTATTTTAAATGGGGTATCTTGATGTGGTTTTGAAGGTCTTAAAATTACTGTCCTTCCCTCTTAAGACTGAACACAAAGCTTTCCTGCTGCAACACTAAACAGTCCCATTGGGTGTTCAGTAACCAAGCAAATCCATTAACAACATCTCTTATTTCCATTCATGTCACGTTCACCACTGCTGTAATGCTTGGTAGGTTATTATATATTACAAGATCAGGAATGCAACTCATCAGAGAACCGGAACAAGGTACTTTCCAGGTTGAGTATTCAACACCACAACTTACAGCTGGCTCTTGCAGATGTCAAAAAACAAGGAGATTTTTTTAAACCTCTATTTTTTCACACTAGAAAATCCTTTTTTCCCAAACCATCACACAGTTCTTCCTAAAATCCTGGGGCAGTATACTGCCAAAATGATTATTTGTCATTCACGAGGCCTACACTGCAACTTCAGCCTGAAACCTACTTAAATGAGGCCTGAAAAAAGAATATTTGTCTTTAACTTGACTTTCTAAATCTTCGCAGTACAGCGCACTTCGGAATTTTATTGAAATGGTAAAAGAAAAAAAATATATTCTATTATGTACGACTAGCTGCACATTTTGTGAAACTCTTTATATGTGTTAACATATTCTGCAAGGCATTATATACAATATCCACATCTGGAATAACTTCTTAAAACTTTGCTTGTATCCTTTTTACTAATGACTGTACAACATTTAATACTTACTGCCTCTTTAATCTCACAGGAGAAAACATGGATCTGGAACTCTTCTGTCCCACAGCTGCTTTCAGTAAATGCAAAACAGTTGCTCTCTGAAGTACCATTTTGTCCACGCACACAAAACAACACCTTGTAGATTGGAAAAGAGGCTATCTCCGTATTGTTTGATTGATTTATTATTCTGTTGAGGAAAGGAAGAGGTAAGATCAAAGAAAGAGGTCAGTAAAACAAATAGACCTACCTGAACGACTTTTCTGCAATCAGATAAATATCTAAACTGTAATTACCACTAAATTCAAGTACACAAGATGGGCAGTAGGAAATGTCAGGCTTTCCCAATGGAAGACGTAAATGCTTGATTGTACTATAGCTTAGTTCCTTTTATTTTCCATAATATAGACAAAAATAGTACCTCTATATCATGCAATAATAATGGCTCTGCAATTATTTGTGAAAAACACAAGAGCAGAAATGTAGAAACCACAGCAACTATGAAAATAAGATTTGTGTACAAAGATCAAAGAAAATTCAGCATTATAAAAGAATTTAAATATCTGTTTAAGAAAACATTTTTTCAGAATCTACAGGACTATAAAGCTTAGCAAATGCTTACTGCCATGTTCTAGTGAATACTAATCTCAGATCTAAGGACTCACACAAAATTTTAAATTCCTCTCAAACTCAGAATCCAAAGAAACTTTCAAGATGATGACAGGGGTGGTGGTCTCACAACAGTCTTCTAGACAGTGAGTTTTTAAAAAATAGCTAGAGCTACACAGTTCTCCTCTGTCTTTTTTGCTAGTTGTCTGTATGCACATTCACATCACAGGTGAATAAACATTAGTTACTTGGAACAGAATCCCAAGCCTGTAACAATAAAAGTAAAGGACTAATCTTCTAAAAGGTAAGAAAAGCCCATAGAGGATCCAGCATACGGTAATATTGGTGGGGCAGGTTAAATGGAAGCCCACATAACTGTTCAGATACCAGGAATGTCATCTCCTCAAAGATGACACCGGTGTCCCTTGAACTTTGAGGGAGTATATAACATCACACATGGATTCACCTTTACAGTTCTGTGCAGATTTTTAGGTAGTTCTTTTAGGATGTCCTCTGCAATTAAAGATCAAAGGAACCTGCAGTTTCTCTTGAAAACAAGTTTCCTGAATGGCCACAATGGCTACAAAAATAAGTACAGCACACAGTATCTCATGCCTATGTGACAGTTGCCATCATAAAAGTGTGCAGTGCAACTTCCCAGTTCAGATGAAATACTGTTGTAACGGCCAACGAAATCTTAAAGTACATTCAAAGAGCACAGTGGAAAAAAATAATGTATGTGCTTGAAGGTTCTGCTGTCTTTCTGCACAAGATGATAGTCAATACACATGCAGAGCACAGGAAAGGAAGGAAATCCATGTCCTTCAGACCTGGCTTCAGTACAGCCATGTCTGGAAGTAGAGACCAGCATCTCAGGTCCTCAGCATATATGGAGTCTAAACCTCAGACTTCTTCAGCTAACCTCAGACCAGCAGGACTACTACTGTCTAAGCACATTTTACATTGGAGGTGATTAGAGACTAGGAAGGCTGGGAGAAAACCAGCATTATCAGCATTCCCTTTCCAGTATACATCTTATTACCATATTTGAACAGAGATCTTCTACCTGCATATACTTTTGTTACCACTGTACGGCAACTGCTACCACTACACACTGCATGTTATATCTGAGCAGGCATTTGGTTGCTTCAGGGGAATTTCTCAAAAGTAACTGGTTTCAGCAAGAACTTTAGGCACAAATCCAGCAATTCCATTTCCCTGTGTGAGTAACAAAGTCAGAATCCGCCTTTTATGTGTCTGTGCAAGTAACAAAAGAAACATTTGTACATTACCTTACAGAGCCTTCTGGAATGTTTGGGACATAAAGTGTTACAGGTAAAGGAGCCTGACTTGAGGATTTCAGGTTTGCCATAGCCTGGAGAGCTTCTGGTTCATTTCGAGGGGCAGACACCTTTGTGAAACCTAAGTAAGTCAGTTTGTTAAACAATACGCTGTCCTCTTCCACGGGCTCACTGGGAGAAGATGGCCTTGGTGCAGAGATTTCTGTAAATGAAGAAACCACTTCCTCAACCATTTGTTTTTATTTTTACATATTGTTTTCTTAATGAGATTCAAATCTCCCCCTTTTTCTGAGAATGGACAAGGGAGGCAAAGGTCCAGCTCCAACACTTAGAAACCCATTTGGCAGCCTAACATTAAGGTTAAGTCTATTCTATTCTAAAGCATGTTTCCAAGTACAGCATATGGACAAATTGCCTTTTGACTTTCTAGCAGTGCTAGAACACAGTTTTTCTTTTTAAGCTCCATTGCCCAGATATTCCTTGCTTTAGTTTGCTTACACCTCCCCTTCTAATTACTACTCAATATTTTGCAAAAAGATGCCTCTAATTCTCTTCTCTGCCATGTCTTAGCAGCCCATGTAGATTACTAGAAGAACTGGTTCCCATTCCTGGGATAGGTCTACTAACTGCATGAAACCATCAGGGAGCTGGAGAAGAGAAAAAGGACAGCTGTATGTTCCTCTACTCAGCAGAAGTGTTCTTTCCCCACTATCACACTACTATGGGCAGGGGAGATCTTGAGGGAGCCTCTGGGAGTTTTGCTGTTGGCTTTTTTTACGGCATTCTGACATTTGATAAACAAGAGGAGAGATGGAAGAAAAATTCGTTAAGTATGGAATCAGAGTCACCTAGGCTGGCGAAGACCTCTAGAGATCGTCTAGCTTTAAGTCCTGCTCAAAGACAGATCAAGTTACATTAGGGCTAGTTTTAAAACTGGATCAGGATACTCAGGGCCCAGTCCAGATGACTTTTAGTATCTCCAAAAATGGACATTCCAAACCCCTCTAAGCAATCCACCCTGTTATTTCTATCTCTTATTACTATAGCTAACATTTCCATCATACTTAAATCATAAAAGTTGCAAAATTGAATTATTTCTATTGGGGAGGGGCGGGGGGGGAAACGCATCTACAAGTATTTCTTTGTTCATTCGTGCTATGGGTTGTGCTCTGTTTGAAGCATGCCAGTAAAAATACCAAAATACAGCATATATGTAATTAAGAGAAGGGTGTTCCCATTATGTGTAAACTGTCTATATTATTCGATCACAAATCTTTTTTTTTAACTTCCCAAACAGATGCTATGGGAGTTACCTGATACAATGCCACAGAAGTGCTCTGCATACTACTGAGGGAAAAAAGATTCTAATTCAAGGCCCACAGAGATGGCCACAGCCTTGTATTCCTTTTTTTTATATAAGCTGCAATATATTTTATATAAAATGAAAACAACAGAGTTCATGCAAAAAGCTTTCAGTCTTCCCTTTTTAAGCAAAACTTCAAACACCAGAAAAGTACCAAGAATTATTCCTAGCAAATATCTAATCTAAAGCTGTCCTGGTGATAGAACCAGAGTTGAAATGTTTATGAGTTTGGTCAGGGTACATTCCATTTGCAGGTAGTACTGTCAATGAACACTGCCCTGAAACTCCTCATGCTCTCTCAGCAGCATCTCTACCTCAGTTATAGCCCATCCAGCAAGTTACATGATACTTAAGTCCTAATTTATCTAGGGCTGGAGACAAAATGAGCATTATCTTGACTGAAACTGGGTATCAATCTGAGGACAATCTATTCCTGTCTATAATCCTCAACTCATCAGAAAAGAAGAGGAGGCTCCAGGGTATCCTCCAGTATAGTTTTGGAATGAAGCTCCAGAAAGCTTTATATTCGTTTTAAGGTTAACCTGAAACTGCATTAAAAAAAAAAAACCAAAACCTGCCATATATGATTGAGAGGGGAAGCACTTGAGCAATACCTGTAGTAGAAGGGTCTAAAACAAGGTGCAAAGATGGCTGATTTTGACCTGCTGACCAATCTCCAGCTGCCTGGCTGCTTACGTCACTGGGATCTTCTTGGAGAGCAGCGAAATTGTTCTGGTCTTTTTCAGAATCCCTCAGTATCTCCTCCATTGCCTTCTCCAGCTGATCATCTCCATTTGAAAATACCTGTAAGCAGCAGGAGATGACATTTTTTAAAGGTGTTTCTAGTTTTACTTTCACTATTATTTTTCAAACAGATAGTCTTACTCATTGCAAAAGTTAAGAAACTTTGCTGAAGACAACACTAAGAATCAATGAAAGTAAATCAAGTATAAACCAATGTCTCATCCCATTACATATAATGCACATTCTCACTGCTAATCCAACAACTGCAGACCTCTCTTAAAGTAAGAGGCTTGTGTGTTTAGATGCTCTATTCAGAACAAAGATTAAGAGACTTTGTTATGTATCAGTCTTAAAGTTTTACTTCCTTAGTCATTACCAATCCATTTAAGTTGATTCACCAATAGTCCCACACATGGGAGGGGTGCAAGTCTAACAATATGGCAAGAAAATGGCAAGAAACATTCCCTAGAAAAAAAATAATACAGCCTTTCATAGGTACTAGCTTTTCAGACCAAACATACCCATGGCCAGTAATAAAGTTGCATCACGGATTCTATCTTCAGCTCACCTGCCTCTTCCTAGAAATAGTTACTGAAGAAGCAGCTAGTGCTTAACACAGACAGGGACCATCAGTTGTAAATAACCCCTAACAGTTATGCAAAGACAAACTATGTACTTATTTGTCATTTCAAGGGGAACAAACTCCTATTGTTCCACGCAGATCAAAACCAGTAAATCAGCTACTGCAATTCCAGTGGGGTAATTTGTAATTAACCAATCAGCTGTCACCCAAATGCTAAAATATTCTGCTATTTATAGGTAGAAAGCTTTTACAAAAGGTCTTATTCATGCCTAAAATAGCAATAAGCAGGCAAACTAAATTAAAAACTAAAACCCAAGACTCTCTGTGGTCTACTCCTATGCGACTAATTACGTGCTTTCAGGGTAACAACATAGTTGCTGATCCCTAAATAAAGAATATTTCCCGAGGTTTAATGTGGAGATCATTCTTTGAAAAGAGCTTTTTAGTCCTTTTCTAAGGTATAAATCCACAGAATACCAACAAAACTGACCCCTGAAGAATTTATTAAAAGAAAAACTGAACTGCCACTTCTGGACAGATCTGCTTAATTTGAGCTGCTAAGCAAAGACAAAAATTACAGTTTAAGAGTCTCCTCAAGCAATCTTTAATTAAATATTCAAAAGAACATGCCATCTGCTCATCAATACAAATCTTGCTACACATTTAAAATAAAGTAATAGTAAACCTTTAGCTGAGGTTTTTCATCTTTTCCAGAGGTGTCCTCAGACTGCTGATGAACCAGAACAAAGTCTTCGTTAATTAACGTGGACACAGCTTCAGGAATCCTACTGGCTTTGCTAAATGATGTTTTGACTTCCATCTCAGGTCAGTATTCTCCTCCTGCCACCAGAATCTAAGAAAGAAATAAAAATACTACATAGTTTTGAAGCTATAAACAGTACATTAACAGGTGTAATATGAAGTTATTGTGGAATAATATGATACTTAGAGTTGTGTCAATTATACTACATTCCTCAAACTATGATTTCATTGGTATAAAGAATCTTTTTTAAAAACCAAGTATGATTTTTAAAGGTGTGTGTTAAAAAATCCTATGATTTAACAGCAGCAGCTGTCATCTATGTGTACAGACAACATATGAAGGATTTCAACTTGGAACTTCTACTTGCCCTGCTTTTAATCTTCTAGAGTCTGCTCCGTCAACCTCTGTAAATCCTGCCCTTTGCTGTCCCTCACAGAGGTGTATTTCTTACCCAGAGTGTAACACAGGTTGTGTGAAGAGACAGGTTACTAGTAGATTAATTTTCCAAAAACTGCATATTAAATTGTACGCTCTCCACATGAAAACATATTTAGCAACCAACTATGTTAAAGTTGTTTTTACTATCCTTACTAGGCGATAAAGTCAAAGGTGATACTAAACCACAACGACATCCTTCTCAGAAAATTTCTGTGAGACCATCTGCAACTGAGTTAAAATTAACCACACCACTTAAAATGAAAAAATAAAAAAAAGCAAAACTAAAAACATTGTGGAAACCAATAACAAGTTTTCCCTTGTCTGCATAGCAAAAAATAAATCTGGAAACTAAACAATGGGCAAAATAATGGTCAGCCAATGCAAGTTCATATAAAAATACAGAACCCACACCATTCCTAGCGCTTCAGAATGAGGGCAGCTACTGCAAGTATCCAATAAAGACAGTACCACGGACGTTCATTCAGAGTATCTTCCCTGATTCCTCAGGGAATTAAGAGCTAGAGTGAAGAACACTGTATATTACTTTTTATGTTCTAAATGGAGCTAAAGGTTTTTCTGTGTTTAACAAGAGAACATTTTCAGATAGACATTATAAATAGCATGCGGTTCCAGATATGCTCTATTTCCATTTTAGTTTCCTGAAAAATATTACTCTGGAGTTTATTGTGCTTAAGTCACCGAGTTCAGAAGAGTCACATACAGCACGGGGGAAACAAACCGCTCTTGGCGTTTTTGTGAGGCTGTAAGTGCCCAAAAAGGGGTAGCTCAACCAAAGAGGGGTAGCTTAACCAAACAGCTACGGTGACTGGTGAACAAGGACGGGTTTAGCTTCACATCGACTTTCACAGCAGGACCAAGGTACAAAACTGTGCCACACTTGCTTCTGTTACAGTTCAAAAACACCAAGGGATCAAGAAAAGAATGCAAATTCAGGTCTACCTATAAGGAACCACAAAGACAGCATTTAAAAAAAAAAAAAAATCTCAACTATAATATTCAGAATGGTTACTAATTTGGATTAGCAGTTTAGCAGACACTATTGTCCTTTGTATCTCCAGACTAGGCATGAATTGACAAGCATGAACATTTTTCAGACAGATGATGTCATCTGAGCTCCACCCAAGCCTAGGTAATGGATTGACCACTCGAGTAAGCTTTGTTTCATTTTTTTTAAAGCATCTTTGCTTTAAAGATTTTTCTGACAAAAGAAGACAAAGTTTTAATACAGTAGATTTAGTATGTTATGAATAGTTTATTCACTCTATTTTTTTAACACATGTTGTGTTGTAAAATTGGTGCCATATATTATTTTCAATAAACAGTAAATCTAGCTCAAAATTAATATTTATTTCAAAGTAAAACCTCAATATAAAAGTGAAGGTCCACTATTACAGAACCTACCCCATACCTACTATTGCTCAACTTACTGAAGATGACAAAGATGAAGCCTCACTCCTAGCATATTTGCAGAAAGAAGTGATCACACAATAGGCTTTTTTGGCTTTTTTTGTGCCTTTGTCTATTCTTTATGCTTACTTATGGGAGAACAACACAGGAGCTCCAATGCAAGGTGGTTCTACTATATTAATTATCAAAAGACAAAGGCAAGCTGCTAACATTAGCGTATCACCAGCTCTTTCTGCAACAAAGAACAAACTGACATGCACACTGTGAACTAGGAAAAGGGTTTTGTAGCAATATTCGAATAATAAAACTAGGGAAAATGTAACATTTGTAAAGCTGAAGAAGATTATGCAAATGCAACTAGAGAAGCATACTGATGTACAAATTATTTGTTCTTGGTCTATGTGAATAAAGGCAGCTTAAGAGAATTCCTACTTCCTAAGTTTTAAACTGAAAGACAAAGGAAATACTATAGACATGAGACGACCGCAAGGAGCTTCTCATTCAGAGCAGATACCTAAAAGCATACCATACATGTTCTTGCTCTTACATTGGAGTTGCAAGGCCTTTATAATGTCCTTCAGAGTGTACTCCAAGCTCGTCTGTATAGTCAGTTTAAGCAGACACATACCTTTTCCCATACACAACTGTTCGCTGAATAAATTCTCACCCCAGAGCCCTCAATTCCAGCCTTCCATTACAGGCTGCTCCAGCCTGCCATCAGTGTTGTTCAGGTGAATGTCCTCTATCCCATCTCAGGCAAAACAAATCCACAGTAGTTTCAGTTTAGTAGCAAAACACAAACAGGTCAGACACTCAGGAAACAAATGCCTCAACCAGAAGAATGCAGTTCTACACTCTTTAGCTCACACACATACAGTTCCAAGAACAAGTCTGCAAATCGCTCAGGTCTTCTGCTAAGACCACCTCTCGATGCCCATGCTAGAGAACTTGCTATGTAACTAATTAATAGCTGTGCTTTAGGTCATTCATGGAAAATGCACGTACCAAAAAAATCTCAGAGTGAACAGACTGTTCATTTCTTTCTCCATTATAGTCAGATGCTACATAGAAAGCGAAAGCTTTATACACAGTATTTTATGATCAATCTTTGAATAAAAATAGTTTTTAATACCAGAGACAAACTAAGTACCAAAAATCATGATTGTTATTTTTCAAATTAAACGACCTGAGTAAAGTTCATGTCAGAGTTTAAGAATATAACAGTGAGTCTCATGAAGATTACTGAGATTTATACCATCTTAAGTAACAAGCTTCTTAGAGAGAAAAAGTTTCTACTTTGACTTTATAAAGGCATAATCTAATACTTCAGCTAAGCACTTTTGAGGAAAAGCAGTAAAAAGAATAAAAACCTCTCTGAAAGAATCATGCATAAAGGTTACTTGGGAAGGAGCAGAACATTGGAAGGGGTTTTTTTATTCTAGTAACGAGACACATGCATTCTGGACTTCACAGTCACCTTCGGTAGATGGTTATGTCAGCTCCCTTTTGTTGTTACCTTTAGTCCTGCTGAGAACTTGGTCTTTTTTCACTCATTACTGAGTTAGGCACTTGAACTCCCCTTTTTCCTACAAAGGTAAAGAACAAACAACAGTACAGTTAAGAACACAGAATTTTTTCTTGATTGCATTAGTCAGAACATAAAGACGGTTGTACAGTCTACAGTCACGTTTATTCGCTGAAGTTCGCAGCAGACAATCTTGGAGCTGACTGCTGTCTTAGAACACTGACGAGAGAGGTTTAGCATTTGCTGTAGCAGTTTGAAATTACTGGGAGAACAGTAACCAGCAGAGAGGGGCTGGCAGTCAGAGACAGGGAAGTCAAACATAACACACCTCAGCTACTTTTGCATGAGCAGCTTAGTTTAAGATGCTAGGCCAGTTTAGTTCCAAATGAATGAATGTTGCCAAGGTGTGAAGACACCTTCTGTTCTGCCAACACTACTCCAAGGATTGAAACCTCAGAGCAGATGGTAACCTCGCGAACCACCAGAGCAACGAGTCAGAACTGTTAGAAATGTCCCTGCTTATTGTACGGGGGTTGGACTAGCTGGCCTTTAGGGGTCCCTTCCAACCCAATACATGTCTATGACTCGATGCTCTTGCAACAACATCTTCAGACAACTGTGCTTTGAAAGTTCTCTTCACAGTAGGAAATACTGGGAAGTCTGCACTACTACCGCAAGCAAGGAAATTATACAAAAGAAGTATCTTGAACAGTCATGCTCCTTCCTATAGAGAAGATATTTTTTTCCTTCACACTTTGACGAGCAATACCACACAGGGGAAAAAAAAAATAAATCATAATCAGCAATATACAGGAGGAAGTTTTTCTGAACTCAGCTAAATAAAGCCTACTGTGATAAAGGACTAGAATTCAGCAACAATTTCAGAAAAGGCTTTCAGACCAAAAGATTTTGGAGGCACAAAGTAATTAATCAGGCTTATCTAATTGTAAAAGTAGAGTACATGTGTAGCGCACATATCTTAGCGCAAAAAATATCTTAAGCTGTATGGACACTACAATGCCTGAAGAAAAGCTGTTGTTTTTCTCTGTGAGCTTTATTGTGTAGTTTCAGCCAAGGCACTTGATCTCTCTGTTGTACTTCAGTTTCCAGTGTCTTCCTTATACAAAGTCCTGGCTAAAAGCTAACTTGGCCATACTACTGGGAATATAGGTGTCTTGTGGCCAGAGAGACTTACTACATGTATGTACAGTACTGAGCTTTAGGAGGCCCAAACCTAGCAG